>OY720441.1:58195651-58275497 GCA_963082915.1 Dolichopus griseipennis
TTTTTATAATTTATGCACCAGATTATTTTGAACAGTATTCATTTCATATTCGTACGGAGTATATGACAAACGTTCATTTTTGTAGATGAAAAAAAAAAAAAAAACTTTTCATAAATTTTGAATTATTTTTCATGATTATTGTACCAACTTTTATATAATAGAGGTAAAATAAAAAAAAAAGTTCCTTTTGTTTCTATTATTTTTTTATTTCTACTAGATATTTAATCATCTATATAAAGTTGTTGTTGTTGTAAATATATTGCTATTCTTCAATTTTGTTTTTTTTTTTTTTTTATATACTTTCATGTTTGCATAATTTTCTTAAGATACATCGTGGATACATCGTGGTTAAAAATTGTTATATATTTTACATATTTTGATGAGTGTTGAAAGAATGTCATTTTTTTTTTTTTAATATAATATACTAGGTAGATTATGATAGCTGATGAATGTTTAAGTATATACATATATCTAAAGATAAAGAAATTTATCTTAAGTTTTTTAAATTTTTTTTTTTTTTAAAGAAAAGAGATAAGATTAAAAAAATGTTTATTTTTTTTTTTTTGAATAATATGCTTTATATAAATTGCATAACTTTAGGTATATGTAAGTAGAAGTATGATATGACGTACTATTTAAATTAAATGTGAATACATGTATACAGGTATATTAACATATAAAGGTGTGATAATGATTTTTTGAATATATATATATATATATTATTTTTTTTATCTAAGATTGTGTACCAAGATAATAATAATAATAATAGCGTATAAGTAAGTGGGTTGCAGCAAATTATTATGTTTGCAGAGGATCTATAATATATATATATATATATATATAAAAGTATATAATATTAAAGGTTTATATTACTTATAAAACATGGAATATTATAAATGATTCTTGTCATTCTATCAGAACAAGATAATCATATATATATATATATGAAGAGTGCAGGCAAATAACAATCAACGTCACTTTTTTTAGAAATTGAGAAAATTCAATTATTATTTTCAAAGACTTCTTGCGTATAAAAATGTTCTGAAAGTGTCTGTAAACAAGCTTCATAATTAATGTTTATCCTATTCTTAAAGAAATACAATACAAAAAAATTAAAATAATTTAATATTTTCTTATTTTATTTACAAAAAAAAAAACTTAGTTTCAAAAAAATTCAGTTTTGTACGAAAAAACAATCAAATATTAAAAATTTAGGAAAAAATAATCAAACAAAAAATAATTTAATAAAAAATAAAAACATAAATAGTTCAAATTAAGTAATTAAATAAAATAACAAAAAATAATTTAACAAAAAATAAAAACATAAATAGTTCAAATTAAGTAATTCATTAAGTTTAAATTTTTATAACGTTAATTGCTTAATTATTATCGTCTGTGTCCGAAACTTGATTCGAATGCGGCAGTGCTTCAAAAAACCGCTGCGCTTCGTCTCTGCAAAATTCTTTAAGTACCATTAAATCATTATATTTTCCAGATGAAAGTGGAATTAGGCTAGTGTAAGAAGGCTTTAAATTTTGTGAACTGTTACCAGTATTTTTATATCTGATTATGTACGAATTCCATGGGCCGTTATATGTGTTTCTTAATTGGAGTGTCCGACTGTGTTCCTTTGTTATGTAGATTTCAGAAATTGGCCTCGTTGCAAATGGAGATTTTTTTTTATAATGATTATTTTCCAAATAACTGCCCCAGTTTTTGAAAATATCTTGTTTACTTTTAATAATGACAAAGGGCGAGGGTTTGACCCGTGAAGATTTAACATGATCGTTCCATTCATCAGGCAATTCTATTTTAAGATTTTGTTTTATTAATCCCATATTTTTGTCACATTCCATGTAACTATGGCCTCGAACGGGAAATGTTATTTTAAATTCCCGTTAGAACATTTTTATTTGTAATAGTCAAGTCAAGTCAATAAAAACAATTCAAAATTTGCCATATTAAAAAAAACTGACATTGATTGTTTTTTCCATTAAAACTGTGACATTGATTGTTCTTTCCCTGTACAGGAAATTTTGAACAGGCTAAAACTTTGATCTCGTTTGATTTTACATTATTTATTGTTGATAGAACGAAAGATCTCATTTTTGCCTTTCCAATGATACCCATATTGCATTTTCGAAAAAAATTGACATTGATTGTTATTTGCCTGCACTCTTCATATATATATACAAAAAAAAAAAAAAATAGAATAAAAATAGAATAATAATAAAAGATAGTGAATAAATATATATTTTGCTACTACCTTGAAAGATATTTTTTATAGTTCAAGTTTTTTTTTTTTTTTGAATTTTGAATTTTACGTAATTTTATGTTTAGGAGCCTCATTTATTTTATTTCTTTTTTTTCTTCTTCTTTAAACAATTTTATAGATGATGCATAAAAAAAAAAGTATAACAACAACAACAACTAGTTCATTCATATTTATTTAAAAAAAAAAACAAAAAATTTGAAAATTCAAAAAAAAGAAAATAATGGTTACTTACTAAAATAATAGAATTGCTTTAATATAAAATAAGGTTTATATTATTTCGCGTTTTTTAAAAGACACATACATAAACAGTGAATAGAAGGATGGGTACGTACAAGAATTTATTTACTATATTCATGTATTTGTATTTGAGAGAAATTTATGTTGAAAGTACATATAAATTAAATGTGTTGAAAATAATCAGAAGGTTATAAATATATCTTAAAAATTAATGTACATATGATTTTGTTTTATTTTGGTGCAAAATTTTAATAGAATTTTTTTTTCAAAAAAAAAAACAAAATATTTGAGTGAATAATAATACTATATAAAAGTATATATATATATGTTTAACTATATATATACTTTTATATAGTATTATTATATTATGTTAGAACTTAATTTTAAAATTAAAATATAGGGTATACTTTGGATTACGATCCACGTCCGATTGTAGTTAAATTTATTATAAAGGTAATTGGCAAAGGCACCAACATGGGAGTGGTAGTCATCACAATTTTTTCAAAAAGTTTTATTAATGAAATATGTATGCTAAAATATTATTAGGAAAAACCTCGAAGTGGATCAACTGCAATATCTCAGAAATGATAACACCTATAATATCAAAAAAAAAAAAACAAAAATAAAAAAAAAATTTTTTATGAAATTAAATTTGTTTATGAATTAGTTCATTTCAGTTTTAAAAATCACAGATGATTTTCTGGAAATTTTTAATAAATAGTAAAACATTTTGTAAATAAAAATTTAGAAGTCTATGCTGCACATTAACATTTCTGTAGTAAGTCTTAATTATTTTCAGTGAAAATCTGAAATAAGTGCGAAGGCTCAATGTACGTTTTGTTGCATTGCTTGGTTTGCTTAAGCAAATAAAACCAAGCAATGTAATCAAATCAATTTCAAAGTTTCCCTCATCTCATTTAATATAATTTTACGTACATATAAATAGATACATTATGTAGCATGTTGAGTAAATACATTCTATTTTTTTTAGATTTGAATCTAAACAAAGGAATCAATATAGATTGTATAGCAACATTTTTTAAAAATATATATACAAAACATTAATAGATGGAGAAATAGATCATTATTGAAACAAAATAAATCTATAAAAAAAATTTAAAATCTTTTATTAATTTATTTAATTTAAGCAATGAAAGGGACCAGCCCTTTAAAAATAAAATTTAAATTACAAAGCTAAGCTTTTTTGGTAATTGTTTAACTGTTAGATTAACGAGCCTGTTTATACCATAGATACATGTTGGAACAAATGGTCCCCATACACAAAATTAATCATTTAACATTTAAAAAATAAAAAATTTCATAAAATAACTTATGTGATAATATAAAAAAAGTCTTTAAAAACCAATTGAATGCAATTTATAACTAATAATTATTTAATTCTTATCCGGATTATTTATAAAGTAAAAGAAATTTGTCATATATTTAAATTATAAAATTAATTTAAAATTATCTTGCATTATATATCTTAATTAATCCGATTTAAAATTAAATAAAATAAAATGAATTATATAAAATTATTAATATTCACATTAGGATTAAAATATATGCTTATAATATTGGAGAAATTCATTGAACTTATAAATTAGAAAACATTTACGTATATATCTAATAATTCAAGTTTTCCAAAGAAAATAAAATATAAGCTTAAATATTATTTCACTAATCCTTATTTTAAAATCCTTGAAAAGATTTTTTCTTATCAATACTTTTTTGAAATTATTTTATAATTTAAATTTTCACTATATACTGTACTGCTTCAGTATCTGAAGTTTTAGAATTAAATAATTATTTTAAGTAATTAAATACTTAAGTAGTTTTTAATCAGATCAATTAAAATTTAATTGGTTTATAAAAAAAAAAAAAAAAAAACTTATAAATTAATTCTCAGATTGTATTCAGTTATTATAGTGATGGTAAATAGTGTTTTCAGGGACATTTTGTAAATAAATATAAATATATGTTTTGTGCAATGTATTTATCAATATTATCTTTAACTAAACATAAGTCATCTGTAAACCGTCCAAATATATTAATAATTCACTAGGTAACTCATTATAAAATGAATTAATTATAGAAAGTGACAATAACCCCACTAAATTGAGATTGGTTATTATTTGGAATGATATAAGCTAAATAGGACAAAAACAAAATAATGAACAACTTATTTTATCATATATAATTAATTTCGTAATCATTTTGCATTATTTATCTGCTAAATGTTGATTGCGTTTTACTTTTCTGTTTTTTATTAAGAGATTCTTTAGCAGATTTCGGTAATCTTCATTTGCAAAGTAATATAATATGGTTTGTAATATGACCAACTTGATATTTCTTTTATGTATATATACCGCCTATAATAAGAATCATTAGATGTTGATAATTGTGAATAATGACTTGGAATGTTAATACAATAAAATTCTTCTTAACTTAAGCCTTTTTCAAAAGCAGCTAGCTGCTTCCTTAAAATGTCCTGTCTATAGTAGTCTTTGAATGCTTTGATAATACCTGCATCCAGGGATATTAACATTAAAAAAACATTTGGGTTTTATTTTCAATGCTTGTTTTTTAATGTAGTTAAATGATAATATAGGCCTTGTTATCACTATATATACACCTAGTTCCCTGTTTACGCCAATTTTTTTTGTACGAATTTAAAATAACGCGATTTAAAAAAATAATTTATTTCCGTTTGAACGCTATCGAATTTGAAATAACGGTTTCTTTTGGTGGCGTCATTATTATTAATTCTTTTTATATACACTATAGTTTTACAAACTTTTAAGGCTAATAAGCCTGTCTACACCATTAGTAGGTACATATACATATTTAAATATGAGACAGAAGTGCTAGATCTTATAACATGTAGAAACGTGTTTAATTTTGAATAGATCGAATTCTAATTTGTTTATATTGTAATAATTTTGTATTTTAGTTATATGATATTCTATATCTGTGAGTTACATCTATATATATAAAAGCGAAAGTTTGTTTGTTTGTTTGTTTGTTTGTAGCGAATAGACTCATAAACTGCCCAGCTGATTTTCATGAAAATTTGTATATAGGGGTTTTTGGGTACGGAAAGAAATCGTGGCCCAAAAATTTTGCTCTAACGGACCGCCAAGTTGGGGCTGTGGTGCAAGTATTTAAACTTCTTTGTTCTAAAATGAAAACGGTTTGACCGATTGACTTCAAATTTTGTATACGTGTTGCTCTTTGAGAATTGAGAAGACATTATTAACAGTTTTGGAATTTATTAACCCATGTCGGGCGGACGGGTAGTCAAACAAAATTTTGGGTCCAAATTTTGTCCGATTTTATGAAATTCTGCTTTGCCTAAAAAGAAAACCCAAAAAAAATTTTATTGACTTGCATTAACCCATTGGGGCCCAACAGCTTTTTATAGGTTTTTTCAATACTTAACTCTAAATTAAAAACGGTTTGACCGGTTTTCTTCAAATTTTGTATACGTGCTCCCCTGTGAGAATTGAGTTGACACTATTAACAGTTTTGGAATTTGTTAACCCATATCGGTCCGACGGTTGGTCAAAATAATTTTGGAAGTTAATTTTGTTTCGTGATTTGGAAGCAAATTACTTCCAATTTTGCGCAATACTGCTTTGCCCAAAGGGAAAATGTAGTTCCGTTAACCCAGTGGGGCAAAGTGGCTTTAAATAGATTTTTGCGTTGCTTAACTCTAAATTAGAAACGATTTGACCGGTTTACCTCAAATTTTATATGTGTGAAGCAACTTGAAAATGGAGTTGAGTCTGTTAACAGTCGGTCCTAAGATTGGTCAAAAAAATATTTTTGGAAGTAAATTACGTCAAATTTTGGAAAGTAGTTTGTACTGCTTTGAATTACACAAAGTTTCAAAAATTACTAGAATAATACTAGAAAAATCGTTTTAAAAAGATTGCTTTCATACATTTTGAAATTGTAAACCGTATGTAATTTTTGTCTTAACTTTTTGCAGTAACATCAACTTCAATTAAACGCCATTGAGAGGCGCAGCAATGCGCACCGGGTATTAGCTAGTTAACTATAATCAAATAGCGAATAAAAGCTAAGTCCATTCGAAAACTTTTTCACTTTCACTCGGATTCGAATTTGGATCATTTGTATGAAAGGTCAGCATTCTAAACACTGTAGCCTAAGTGAATCTAAGTCAAGATCAACCTTTGCATCTGTTTCTAACCACACATCTTAAAAGTATGTAGTTTCTGTTGGTTGACTAATGGGTGGCTCTGATCACTGTTTGGTAAATACAAGCTATGTTTGATCAATACAAGCAAGGTTTGATCAATACAATAAATGTTCTGAAAAATATTTTGATCAAATTGCATAAAGATAAATGAACTACAGTCAAATAAACGGCACAGAAATGATGAGAAATATAGACTCGAAAGATTAAAAACATTAGTATAAAACATTACTATGTTTTTAAAAAAATTGTTTAACTCAAACTAGCTCAATAAATTATATTTTGTAACTAAATATGATACTATTTTTTTTTTACTTTTAATTAAATATTTAATTTTATAATATTTTATAATACAACAGTATTTAAATCAATAAAATTAAACTTAAATTAAATCTTTCTGTACTCAATACTATTTTATCGCTTTTTTAAAGTCCCAACTTAAAAATTTAAGAAAATCTTAACATAATTTAAGTTTCCTGTTTTTTTTTACTTTATTTTTTTTTCAATTAAATGCAATAAATTCCACTTAACAGTTTCCGTTTCCTCTAATATCTTATATATTGTATACATAAAATGAAAATTGTCTGTTGATTTTCCTTTTTGTCACCTATTTATTTTTATTAATATTTAAGTTTCCGTCCTGAATAATCAATTATATTTTCTATCTTCTAATTTAAATCAAAATAAAAACAATTTATTACCCATAGTTTATACAATACAAAATATACGAGTACATAATATACATTTGGTATATAATATTATGTATTTGAATGAAAAATAATTTTTCCAAATATTAGCAAGACTATCACGTGTCTCTAATTTAAATCTAATAAACAAAATTCTGAAAGAGTCACAACAACACAATTCAAATTTTACTGAATCCAAATAGCACTCCTTTTAAAAAAAAAAAATATGTTTTTTATACAATCAAAATCTTGCACCATTTTTTGTGTTTTTTTTTTTTCAATATAAATCATGTACCTAATATTCTTGATAAAACAGTATAATATAAACAGTATAATAAAGTATCTTTTAGATATAATATCTATAGATAAAAAAAAAAATATATTAGCATTTAAGTTTAATATATATTGCAAAAGCAAAATTAATTGATTCTAAATGTGTGTATCTTTTTTGGTTGTATTTTCTGTCTGAATTGTTAAAAAGGAAGACGGTACCATAAAATTTATAACCCTCAATGGTGACAACTTATTTCACAAAAAATACCCTTAAAACAAAACAAGAAAAATGAAAAAAACAAAATACAAAAAAAAAGAAAAAAACCATTTTTGAATCTTTTGACTGGGATTTTTTACATATAAAAAAATCTCTGTATTCTAAATACACAATTTTCAATCGAAATTGGAATTGAATTTTGGCATGAATTGTTTTGAATATATGAAAAGCCTTAAAAGAAAATTCAGATTTTCCTTACCTACAGTGTTTTTCTTTTTTCCACAACAATAATTTTTAGGATTTGAGGATTTTTTCGTATTTTCTTTTTTTTTTAACTTGCCTAGTCTCTTGTCTTTATCTAATCACACGATCAAAGAAGGAAAACATAATTTTTGTGTTTTTTGTTTTTTTGCTTTTCTTATAAATTTTCTTTTCTAAAAAAAAAAAAACAAAAAAAAAAATTGAACACGTATTTTTGGAAAATATGTGAAATTATGCGTACATACCTACATATTGAAAATATAGATGCTACAAGTCGTATGTGAGAATTCTTTTGAAATGTACGGCATGTTGTGGAAATTCTTATTTCATTTTAATATTATTGAATTTTTATAAGAATGGATTGGTTATAGGGATACAATTTTGGAAAACTAAAGTCTAAATAATAAGATTTTTAGTAAAAGGTGGTTTTTTTTAAAGTTATATAAAATGATCTTTAAAATAAATTTAGAAGTTCTTAATGAGCATTAAGAGTTTATTTTTAGTAAGGTAAATTTAAGTTTAATACTCAAGGTCTTCAAAAGTCTGTAAACCCCGAAATATTGTTTCCACAAACACCAAATATTTAAAATCATATATAAAATCTCAAATGCAGAATAGAAATTTCAAAAAAAGCGCAAAGAAATTAATTTTAATAGCAACAAGAAAAGGTTGCTATTAAAAATGTAAAATTTTGTCTAGATATTCTTAAGTTAAAAATTCTATGAACGCTTTGCTTGCTTCGCATGCTTTGTTTTGCAGATTCTGAAAAGCAAGCAAAGCAACTATGACCCAATGAAACTTCAAAACAGAATAATAATTTTTGAAAAATAATAAAAATAATTTTTTTTTATGGTTGTTTACAATTAGGTTTTATTATATGTCAAAATTAAAAATAAAATATTTCAAAATTTAATGTCAAAAGCGTAAAAAGCAAGCGAGTAATTGAAAATTTTTCAATTAAAAATTTTGTGGACATAATTCGATATGCTCGTTTTGTTTATTGGCATATCTATTTACATAAGAAATAATATATTTTATTATAGACGTCAAAGCGTAAGAAGCATGTAAAGCGTTAATTTGTTTTTCTTCTTTAGTCAAGTTTTTTTTTAACGCACATTAAGCAGTACTTCAATGACACAAAAAGTAAGAATTTTTAATTTAAGATTTTTAAAATTCAGAATTTTTAATTTGATATCCAGATTTTGTGATTTCAAGAAATAGTTTTGTATGGAAGTTATTAAGATTCAATCAAATTCCTTAAACTTAAAATAATTCATAACTACTTTGCTTTTCAGTTGAAAATTACACTGTCAGTTCAACATCGGTTTATTATTCAAATAATTACATGATTTTAATAGAATGAAATCATTTATTATAATATTGTCTTCACTTAACTGAACATAGATCTTTTTCAGAGCTGCAGATGCCGAATATAATATATGCGAGTTAAGCCTTTTATTCGGATGGTGGGTAGATTAAGTAAGTTCTCCAATTAGTTTATACATTTTGAAATTATTTTCTAATTCAATTGACAAATGTCAAACGCCATAATTAAAACTGATGAATGATGATATTATGAATGTGATTAATTAGTACATAATACTAATTAATATATAATAAATAAAAAAATTAATTCTGCAATTTTAAATTCACATTTATCATGTAATTTTTCCTACAGAAAACCAGGAGTCTGGTTAAATTACGAGGAATATATATGAGATTAATATATGAGATTAGAAATAACTATTATAATATTTCCTAAATCCAGATTATGAATTGTAAAATTTTTTTACAAATATCTTTATTAATTATAATTTCTATCTAAACTTATCAATTTCCCCAAAATTGTAAGGAAACAATTAAATTCTTATAGTCTATGTCTTAAATCCTCTTTTCTATCTTAAGAGTTTAAAAGTTATTAATCTAATGTACTGGTTAACTTAAAAGTTTGAACAATAAAGTTGCTAAAAATATTATCTTATGACAAACCTGTCGATAAGTTCAGTACTCAGAGTGTTTCTTCGATAAGACAGGCTTTCTTCAAGGCTCGAAGTTTTAGGTATATTATATAAAACTGCTCTATATTCAAGTCTTATACTTGTCATATGTCTAAAATCTTAACAAACGAATATTGTTTTATTTGCTTCCATTGGTCTGTAAGATTTCTATTGCCTAGTTATTGGTATTGAATATTTACTTTGAATGAATGTTTCATATGTATTATTACTTATAAGTTTGACAACTTATTACTGGAAACTTATCATCAATGAAATTATCATATTTTGATATGTGAGTGTTTTTTACTAATCAAACTTATTATTGATCTGATGTCAAATAATTATTGATATGGTTTCATTGCAATAGGGTTCAGTTCAACAATTCAAAATATTTTAGTCTTCAATTATTTAGAATTAATCTGAATGAAGTCGCATTAAATTACTACCCAAGATAATTCTAGTCCTTTACATATGTACAATATCTCGGATTCCATTCACTAATATATGTATAACTAGAATATTATCCGTTTGTGACTAACTTACGATTCCCTGTCAGTGAATTCAGAATTTCAAGTATATGTAATTCGAAAATATTTTTAAATTTAAAATTAAAACCTAATATTTGTATGTATATACAAGGTTCGAATGTTTTTCCTCCATATTGAAAATAATTTCATCAACTTTTTTGATGATTCTATAAAAATTAATCCAAATTTTTTTGTAAACCCTTTTTGTTTTTTTTTTTTGATTGAAAAATATTTAAATTTTTTAATTCGCAATCAAGGAAAAACCGTAATAAAAAGCTTTACACGCACACACATACATACATTATTATATACGTAAAATCGTAATTTAAACAAACAAATAACATGTTTATATCCTGTGTATCATATCCGGATATGCTTATAGACCTTGATAATATTGGTCTCTGATGTAAACAAAATAGTGGTTCATTTCATTCATCGTTTATTTTATATAAACAAGTAAAGCAAAAACAACAACAACAACAACAACAATAACAACAACAAAAATGATGTTTTTACGTGAAATTTTATGATAAATGAAAACATCAATTATTTCCCACGCACGTACCAGCCACAAAATAAAGTATACAAGTATATACATAACAGTACAATAAGCACTGCAAATATTATTTTGTAAGATACATGAAATAAATACCACAAATTTTTACTTTTATAATATAAAATATAAAATAAAAATAAAAAATAAATAAAAACTTAATACACTTTTAATAAAAATTCAAAATATAAATTTGTTTGCATGTTTTATTAAATGTTTGCATCTCCACGTATATTATATGTGTGTGTGTGTGGTATATTTTGAGTACCTATTTTGGTTTTGTTTTTCTTTTTCTTGTGTGTTTATGTATGTGTGTGTTTTGTTGTTTTTTACATTTTAAAATTTCATTATGGTAAAGTAAAAAAGGATATAAGGGATTAGTTTATAATATCTCAATTATGTTTTTTTAGATTGAGATTTTATGGTTTGGCCCTAGAAATAAAAAAAAAAAAACTAAACAAAAAAAAAACAAAAATATTGAAATTTTCCTGACTTTTCTTTTAATCGAATCAAAAAGAAAACTTTTGTTTTTTGGAAAATTTTCATCTAGTTTGAAATCAAAATTTAATTTTTATGAATTAAATAATTTTTAAATAACTTGATGAATGCCCTATATTTCTTATAGCAATGAAAGAGAGAGCAACATATGCTAATCCCTACACAGTTGAGCTAGCCAGATGGCTTAACACGGCTTATGGAAATTCGTTTGCCATCTGCTCAAATCATTTATGGAACCATATTCCACCAAATGTGCTCCTGAAAGTTGTTAATGTATATATGTACGATTTAACCAAATTTAAGAAGAACATTAACATCATGCTTCTAAATATCCCATCCAATTTTCCCTATCCGCCATAATCCAGAAACCCCAAATAACTTCCACCATAATGCTAAATCCTTTCATATCCTCATTCCAGTAACCAAACTGAACATTTGTAACACAGGTTCTCTCCTAAAGTTTGGTTCAAAAAGGATGTGGTTTTTGTGTGTTAGAATCGCACGTTACCCAAAGAAACTTCGCATAGTTTTAATGGGGGGCTTTCAAGGTTTCCATTCCCATGTACCAAAATACAAAAAAAAAAGAAGAGAAGTGAAAAGGAAATGACAAAAAAGATCTATGTCAGTTGTTTAATATGAAAATAATTTGACAATTCAAAATAAACATAATTATCTAGGTTTTAATTATAAATATTTGTGAACTGCACGGGAAACGAACTCGCACACCCTCAGAGTCAACTGGTTACTCACTTACTAAGACTCAAAACTCAAATTTGTATAGACTAAGTGTATTTATAATTTATTTCCACGTGTAAATTTAATATAAATATTTAATTTAGAGATTAAAAGACTTTGTAGATCTACAAATTAGTTCTAGATCAATAACCGGAAACGTTCTTTTGAATTTAATAAAATTTTGATATTAAACAGAATTAATACAATAGATGTAGTATTACCTTAGTGTGATCAACTATATAAATTCGTTTTTGTGATTGAGTTTCAAGAGTAAGTGCGAAATATTGCTTTAGTTTTGTGAACTTTTATATCCAATTAACTCTTGATCACTATAGGATTACGATTATAGCAATCGAAAAAAATTATAAATGACGTACAATTAATAAATACCCATGTTGTTCAAGAATTAATAATATGTTTTATATTACCATGGAAACTATGACGATATTTAGTTACATATTTATTTGTAGTACCGGACAAAAGTAAATATTGCCTAATATTATAATAGTCCTTTGTCAATTTATCATTTGGTTTGGCACTTCTTATTAAACTGTTATAATATACACAATATTTTTTTATTAGATATGATCCGAACAAGGTTTGAACCCGAGACTTTTCCATTGAAAAACCGTCATTTTAGCCTATCTATCGGTCATATTATATATTACGATATTTTAAACTATTACTACTGACTATGGGTTGATTTTGCTATAACCCCAAGATTTTTGACAGACAAAAGGAAAATGTCTTTATTAAAATGTCATCAATGTCGTTAATCTGTAGTTTTTAATCAGATGTCATTATTATGCATTTTGAAATCATTGAACCGTTATTTTATATCTATGGTAACCGTTATTTTATACACAAAAGATTCAACTTACCGTTATTATAATATAACAGTAAAGTTCCTTAATAATATTTCCTATTTTAACAAAATTATCTATAAAACTAACCCATAACTTTTTAAGCTATTCTCGTGTGAAGTGTTCTAAAAAAACGACATTTTTAATGTTATGTTTGTATGTTTGATTCTGTTTAATTTTCTTTTAAATTTTTTTTTTTTTTTTTGTTTCATTTCTTTTCAAAATATTAAAATTTTTTTTTTTTATTTAAAGCTTTTAAAATATTATGTTTTATTTTATGAAAAGTTGATGCTTTTATGTTACTTATGATTTAAAGAGGATAAACACGTGAACATTTTTGGATATACATTCCATATATCCTATATGTACTTACTTATGTATATTTTATGTTGTTTGTAAATATTATATTATATACTTAACTAGGTTATAAAATATATTATGAAAATATAATATGAATATTTTATTGGGTTCACAAACAAAAATCAATTTTTTAGGGAAAGAATTTTAAGCTTGTTTTAATAATGAAAAAAAAAAATTAAAAACAGAATAAATTATAAATTTATCCCAAAAAATTATATCTACTATATATATATATGTATTAACATACATAATATATATAATATAGTGGATAGATCACATAAATTCTCAGGTGAAATTACATTTTAATTGGAATAAAATTTTCAAAAAGGTTAGTTATTATAAAATATATATATATATATATACGAGTATATGACATTATATAATTTTTCTGAAATATAATATTTTTAAAAGAATTTAAAAATTTAATTATTATTTAAAAAACATAAAATAATTTTCCATTTTTAATTACTTTTTAGTGATAATTTGATAAAAAAATATAAAATAAATTTTTGAATTTTTTTAACATATTCTGTTGGAAAAGATGAATATTAAAATTTTAAAATATATTATTTAAAATCTGTTGTATAATATATAATTATAACATTTACTTAAATATTTTTTTTAATTTAAAAAACAAATTTTCGATCTAAGGTGGACTTTCATATTTTGGAAAATTTAAATAAAATTGTAGGTACCTAATGGTTTTTATAATTTAAATGAGAATTATACTTTACTGTTTATACTGTATTGAGGGCCTCGGTGGGTTAGTGGGTAAGAATTTGGCTTACCTACCGAGGTGGCGCGAGTTCGATTCTCGTATAGGGCATAAAATATTTAATTGAAAAAATTTCATAAAATAATTTTTATTCCCGTATGACTATAAGCCCAAAGGATATACTAAATTTGCCATTATGTTTGTGACGCTGAGAAGGATAGGGACTGGGTAATAACGTAATACACGTAGTAAAGCTGTATGTTTGAAATTTTGGCAAAAGTAATTAACCTGATGATGTAATGTCAATATTACGGTCACGCGGGCATCCCAGAGTTTACACAGTCTACTCTACTACACTCTTCCTAATTTTTTACAAATCCCCTTGGTGACCAAATATAATTATACAATTTTTCATATATAATTATAGAAAGTATTGAAAGTGGAATGCACAACGGGCCGCAAGCCCTACTTGTTATCGTATCACATGTTATCCTCCATAGCAAACAACAACAACGACAATTTTACTTTCTTTTTTAATTTTTGTAAACAATTTGTAAGTTGATGTGGAAGAGTTCACCTTACATGTGAAAAATGGAATTATCTTATATAGTATTCTTGATAAATGTAATAGGTAACAGCATCTGGTCATGTGCAAAATTTATAATTGAGGTTAATGAACTTCTTCTATCGAATCTGCCGATCAGTTATGAACTGTTATAATTCCACTCATTGTCAAATTGCGGGTCTTGTAAGAGAGGAAAAAGTTATTTAAAACTTCTTTAGGGTTAAGTATCGTCTTATAATATAAATGGAATATATTAATAGTATATACTTAAAATCTTATTAATCTTAGAAGTTAAAAGATATTTTCTTGTGGGCTAAATAATTAAATATAAGCTTACATGTTCTCAGTTAAATTCTTGTGTCCTGCGACAGATTGAGACACATTGCAGTGTCCTTAGAAGAATTTACATGAATAGTATATATCGATTGAATACAATAATAGAATTTTAATTAGTTTTCCTGATGCACTTGCACTGCAATAGTTCGGAGAATGGCAACTAAACAAATGCAGGAATTTAATTCATTATATCAGACCATTTGCAGTATTTCTAATTAGAGCCGTCTTTGAATACAATATGTATTAGTCGACACAACAGGCAATGATTTCTTTGTAAATTTAACTAATTATATAATTAAACCACTTTATCCGAGTGTTCGTTAGCCCAATTAAAGTTAGTAAAAATATAAATAACTTTATTTGAACTGATTAGATTGCATATTGTCTTTACAAAATAATGAAAAATTCCCTTAGAAATATCTTTGTGTCTCCATGCTGGAAGATTTATACACAAAATTATAAAAAAAAAACAATTTATTAAGGAATCTTTATTTCTAAACATGCTTAAAAAAAGAATTTTACTAATTTCCTCCGTATTAAGTATGATAATTATAATCTAGATTTTCTATATTATTTATTTCTTACCTATATAATGGTTCACCATCACCTTCACGAAACCATAGAACCATATAAACAGCATCATCTCTTTCCATTGGAGTTATGTCACATGGCAACATTGCTTGACGTCCTAATACACCTTCTACAGTCGTTAAAGGAACTGCAAAACAAAAGAAAAAACAATTATTCAATAAAATATAACCATTTAATTATCATCTAATTTTTATTAAAAAAATATTTTATTACAAATTTTGTAAGATTCTTTTAAAAAGATTCATTTAAATCATTTACAACGATTTTCTTCTAATATTTCATTAATTTAATGAAACAAAATCCGAAAAAAAAAATCAAAACAATATATTTGTATTTTTTTGTTTTCAATTAACTTTTTTTATTTTCTATAATACTTTAATTACATTGAAACTTTTTGGTTTTTTCTTCAAGTTTCTTCTCTAATTAAAGTTCAAAAAACAAACACACAAAATAAAAAAAAATCATTAAGTACATATATATATATAAAAGTTTTTCCGAAATTTTCAATTTCCTCTCAGATATGTGTTGTATACACACGCAAAAATAAATTTCAAAAATTTAATATATATATATATATAATATATAAAATTTCTATTATAAACGTAGTCTACATATTGAAAGTCTAGCAAAGAATCAAAAAAAATCCAAAAAAAAAAACAACAAAAAAAAAATGTCCTTCAGTATAAAAACCATAAAGACATTTCCAATTAGAAATCGGGTCTTAATATCTTTGATACATACTGTATAACAATTCAAAAGAACAAAACTTAATGTACGATTATTTGTTGACAAATATTATAAAAAAAAAAAACTTTTCTACACCTTCATCCTTAAAACAAAAAAAAACAACAACAAAACAATCAAATTTAATAAAAATTAATGAAAAGTTTCTTAGTGAAAACTTTTACTTTTTTCCTTTATAATTCTTTTATACTCATGTTTGGATTTATTATTCTATATATACTAATTTCTAAAGTATATACATATATATATGTGTATGTATATTGTATATGTATATATTTTGTTTTCCTTATTGTTGTTCTTAAAGTCTCTTAAAAAATTCATCTAAATCAATCTGAGGAAAATCGAATAAGGAAAATGAAAAAAATAAAAGTTCTTGAAATCTTGATATCACCATAATCTGAAAAAATCTTTTATTTTTTTTTTTTTGTATATTAATTTTTTTTCTTTCTGTTTTGTAAGATTTCAGTCCCAATTCTCAAGTCCTTAAAAAAAAACCAAAATATAAAAAATTACCAACAATTTTATATTAAATTAAGAAAATAAACTAACAACACAAAAACGCAACATGTATTAAACTTATTAAGGTAAAACTTATTTATATATTTACCACCATATTATCTTTCTATTTTTCATTAACCTCTCTCTTTACACCAATGTTCACCACTGTTCACCACCACCCCCACCACATTTCTAGTAAATGGAATGAAAGATTAATTCAATCAAATATAAAAAAAATTTATTAAAAAAAACAAAAAAAAAAAACAATAACACCTACAGTGGAAATCTTGTAAATTATGGTATACCTGGTATACCTGGTCATTTACACAAAAGAAAATAGGACAAACCATTTATCTTTATCCTTACAACATAATTTTGTTTTTATTTTTGTTGTTGTTGTTGTTTTTGTTATTCTTGTGCTACTTTAAAAAAAAAAAAGTTTTCATAATAAATTTCATAGATTTTTAATGTTGACGAAGTTCTTAGTATTAATATAACAGTAACAACAACAACAATTACAATAATAATAGCAACAACAACTACTATGATAAAAACAACAATAACAACAACAACAAAAAAAAAACAAGAAGCAATACAGAAAATATCATAAGGATAAAAATAATTTGAACACATCCATTCTCATACATAAGAATATATATATATACAAATATATACTTAAATATACATATATACTTAAATATATATTATTAAATAATTTTTAGCACATTTTCAAAAAATTTTGTAAAAATGTGCATATATAGTTTCACTCTGTCCGTCCGTCCGTCAGTCTGTCTGTCCGTATGTTTACAAAAACTTTTACATCGTTTGAAATAGAGAAAAGAAATTTTAACCACGAGTAGGTGGCAAAAGATAGCTGGTTTTATAAACTTTATACATTTTTAAACGACAAATGTATAGGGTTGCCATACGGTACTAAAATTTACCATTATGCAAAACTCAATTTTTGAAAAATTTTTGGTCCCACATATCTTCTAAACGGTTTCAGCTGGGGTTTTGAAATTTTGGGAGAAGTTAGAACTTCAGAAATTAACAAAATTTTTTTGTCACGTCCCCTGTTTAGCAGCTATAAGGGCTCGAAAATTTAAATTTTGCTATTTTTAAACACCTGTAACTTGAATACCTGTTCAAATTTTTTTTTTGTTAATATATAAAATTTTAAGGTCCAACATTATACTTTAACATATGTCAAAAGATTTTCTTAAATTTAAAAGCGGTTCTTTAAATTGAAGAAAGTGTCTGTCAGTTTTAACCATTTTTGCTTATATAGTAAAATTCTAAATAAAATTCCAAATTTTGGTAGAATTCATAATTTAATTCCTTGAACCTAAAAAAGTTGGGGGAAAGGGAGTAGTGAGGATTAGATCCTTGAGAAATTGGGCAACCTTTCCCATAGAGGGGCTATTAGAACTTAAAAATTACGGTTTTTATAAGTAAGTAGTAACTTAGTCACCAACGTATATATTTCTTAAATTAAACGTTAACATTGAAGCTTCAACATTATATTCCGATAAAATACTCAGTATGAAACACTATATTATTTTGAAAATATGCTTTTTTAAAAACCCTTGACTTTTTTCATCACTTGTTTGATATATAAATACCAATATAGAAATTTTAATATCAGAGGGTGACCAAATCCTGAAAAATTACATTTAATTTTTAAGGAAAACAAGTTTAAGGGATTTATGTATGTACTCGTATATATGTATTTAATTTTGTAATAATGAAAATTTTTGTAAAAAATTATTTTTGACAAAAAGTCTATTGTTTTTTTTTTTGTTTTTGCAAAATTAAGCAGGTGATAAAAATTTTGTTTTTTTAAGAAAGTTTTAAGTATAGAAAAGAGGTAATAATTAACTTGAATATTAATGAAGATTAAAGTAAGTATATTTGTAATTAATAATTTTAATCTAATATACATATATACTTAACTCTTTAATAGTGATTAACACTTCCGTTTTATGATTGAAAATATTTTTAGGAAATATTATATGAAATGGTTTTAAAGCTTAATAATGGTTTGGATTGCTTTTTAATGGTTAAAAAGCAAAACAACCGATATGGTTTGAATGTTTAATAAGTTTATAAGTCTATAATTTTGAATAACTTTTTAAATTTATTTATATTTTCTATTTTTATTTCAGAATTTTGTGAAGAAAACTTGGGGAATTTGAAATGGAAAACTACACAACAGAACAGCTATAAAAAATTACGAAAAGCTATGAAAAATATAAAAAATCTAAGACGTTTCTGCATGTTTTTCAGGGTGGCAAGAAATAAATAGTTATTTAGTTATTAAATATTCAAACTATATCGGTCGGTTTACGCCACCCTGTATTAGTATTCAAAACAAAATTATTTGAATTAATATTAATAAATGATAAAGTAATTGTAATTGTTATGAGAAATTGTGATTGTTATGAGAGAAATTGTAATTACTAAGAAAAATATAAAATATTTAGTATTAGATCTCGGAAACGATGACAGTTAGTGAGCAACTTTTCTTCGAGAGTATTTTTTAGAAAAAATTTCAAACATACTGATTTTTATAAAAGTGGCCATTATGGAAGAACGACAAGTAAGAGCAGAATTATTAAGTGGCCATTTGTTTGAAAAAATTGTTCGATTGCTTTCTACGTATTCGCTTGTTATTATATTATTGTAAAATTATTAACTAGCAATAGATTCTACATCTAATGAACTTCCCTTAGCATTTAAAGCGTTGTATCCTTATATCATTTATTTTCAAATATTAGAGCTATTTCAAATATTATTCTAGGAAAAAATTTGACATTTCTGAACTAGTTTATAAATATTTTAAACCAGTTCTTAAAAAAACATTAACTTAGTCAAAAATTTATATACACAATCTGTAATCTGAATTGGTTTAAAAGATAAACTAGTTCAGAAATGTCAAAGTTATTCATAAAATATTTACTTGTAGTAATAATTGAACTAGTTTATCGGGATAAGCATAGTTTACTCAGCAGTTAATTAACATGATGTTATATTATAATTTATCTCATCTAAAAAAGGTATCAAAATTAAATAGTAGACTACAATATGACAGCTATGACAATACCGTTGTCAAATCTTGTTTTACGTAATCTACTCATTTTTTTTTAAAGAAAATTTTTATTGCGGTTTAATATTTTACCACTATCTTACTTCAAATAAAATATCTTATAACTCGTGAATCATATAGTGTAATTCATAATGTTTCAAAGAGCTATGAAAATTTGTAATTCGCTGCAAAAGTTATAATAGTTACAGTATTAAAAGAAGATAAAATAACTTGATTGACGAGATAAATTTATTGTCAAATTATTCTTAAATTAATTGAAATCCCTTAATAACTATAAATTAACTATTAAAATGTCACATTTTTCGATGAATTTAATTCCGATTTTACTATTATTTGATTGGATTCCTTTAATTAAAATCTATTTAAAACTTTCATTAATCAAATGTTTACGAAAACTTGATTGAAAACTAACAGGAAATTATAAAACAAGATAAATAATTTATCTTGTAGTTCCAGGTATTCTGGTAACCTGATTTATTCGTTTTTCTCTTATGTATGCGTTATTATAGAATTTATAATATTGTTATTCTCTTCTATAATTTATATTTTTGTTTTGATTTTTTTTTTGTTTTTCTTGTAATAGAAATCCATTTATTTTTTTTTTTTTTAGTCAGTCGTAATTCTTGAAATTGTACAATAAAAACTAATCCAATCTGACTTAAATGTTCGTTTAACACGCATAAAATTAATCCCTTGATAACTTCGAATCAAGGTAAAAATGAAGTAAAAGAAATATAAGTAAAAAAAACAAACAAAGAACAAACAAAATAAAAAAAAAACAACTACAAAAAATATGATAAAGAAAATGAGATACAAGAAAAACAAAAAAAAAAAGTAAAGAAAAACTTACAGGACAACAAGAGAATAAAAATGCTCAATAGAGATAATAAAAATGTGCTATATTTGGATGACGATATCTCCATGGGCCAACGACATACAAACATACAAAGTATCACATAAAGGCGTTATTACAAAGAAAAATATACAAATAAATTGTCTAAGAAAAAGAACACAAACGAGGAAAAGTGTGGTAGAGTGAACTGTGTCAACTCTAGGATATCCGTGTGATCGAAATATGGATATTATATCATCCGGTTAATTACTTTTGGTACATTTTGAATACACAACTTATTAAAATTTCAGTTATGTACAAATGAAAATATAAGTTGAAAGACAGACCTCTTCCACTACAGCAACGAAATTTTATTCAGACTTTGGCCATTAAAGTCAACTGATATAATTCAGCTTTATTAGGTATAGAGTAATGCTCATATAAAAATAGATGTTGTATGACAGCTACTCAAACCCACTGCACTACCGCAAATAAATTTTGCACAAACTTTGGCTTTTACACTAAACTATTTTTAGCAAAATTTCAGACACCCAGCTTCAATAAGTATAGAGTAATGCTCATATAAAATAAGAATTTGTATGGCAGCTACTAGAACCCACTGCAGTAAACCAACCAAATTTTGCAGAAACCTTGGCCATAAAACTAAACTACTTTTGACAAAATTTTAGACACGCAGCTGTAATAGGTACAGAGTAATACTCATATAAAAAAAGAAGTTGTATGGCAGCTAATCGACCCCATGGACCAAAATGGCTGGATTTAAATAGCGATGACGGCTATTGCAAAAAAAACGAATTTGCGAAAATTTCAAGATCCAAGCTCATTTAGTTTTTGACTTATCATGCGGACGGACGGATCCGAGCTATAACCTTCAGTGTATATCTAGTCCCCTCCTTCTCTGCGTCCCAAACGTAATGAGAAATTTATTATACCTTTTTGATCTATAGTTATACAGGTATAAGAATAGGAGCAGAAAAAGAAAAAAAATGAAAATCTCATAATATATTAAAATCTGAGAGGTGGAGGAGAAGGGAGAGACAGAGAGAGGGGAAATAAGCGAAATATTATTGAGAAAGAAAAATAAAATATTTTTAACATTAAAGCTTTTCTTAAGGGAAAAATCACTATACTTACATCACTATACACAACTATTAAAATATTTATACATACCTATATTGAATATGCATTTATATATATATATACATATATTATATGTAATATGCTTAAATGAATGATAATATAATAAAGTGTAGTTTAGTGATAAAGATAATGTTTATGAAAAAGAAACAAAGATTGTATGTATCAGTAGTACTGTATTGGGAAATTAAATATAAATCGAATGTTGCACGAATATTCTTCCCAATACATTACTTATCATTTGTTTATCTGATTTCAAAATACATATATATATATATATTTCCATCATTTATTTTAATATTTTCATTTCAGTTTTTCATTTTTGTATTTGTTAAAATGCAGTAAAAATTTATTGAATATAATAATTGAAATGTAAGAAAAAAAGGATCGATTACAATTATATACAATACAAGTACAAAGTATTTTGTATAAGTAAGTATGTAATATAAAGCACTAATAGTATACAATGTACCTGTACTATACTTACTACAGAAATACACAAAAATAAAATAAAAATTGTGTGCATGTTAATATACATAACACGTCGTCATAATTCTAATTTTCATGAATTTATTATATATATATTAAATATATATAAAATATATATATATATATATATATATAATATAAATAATATATTTATTTTTTTTTATGAATACTAACATATGATATGTTTTTATGACAGTTTACATATAAAATCATATACAGGGTGACTTGTAAGCACACAAATTTTAAATAATTAATTTGCTAATTTATGATTGTACCAAACGACATGTTTTGTGATTGGCTATAGGAAAAAATTAAATACTTGTATAGGATTGAAACTCGCACCCTGTCGTTTAGAAAGTCATTTGCGTACAAACCATTAGCAATACCGACTATTCTTTCTAACTGGTAATGTGTTTTTAATTAATTAATTAAAAGCAACAATAGAATTCATATCAACCTAATACTTACGTGATAGATACTTTCCGTGAAATTCAAAAACGCGTAATTAATCAAAAGCTACCAATAAAACTTATATAAATAAATCTAATACTTATGTGATAGATACGTTCCGCGAAATTCGAAAATCGGGTAATATGTGGAATATGAAATCGAATTTAATCATGTTTTTATATCACGTTATATCAATTTCGATCGCGTGAAAAGAGAATTGAATCATTTTTTTCAAATCGTGCTATTTCAAATTCGCTTAAAAAGGATATCGCGTTATTTCGCTTCGCTTAAGATATATTATATCAAACTAGTTTTGATTTTAGTAGAATAAGATAATGAGGATGAATACAACGTTTACGAGAACATAGTATATTAGTACTTGGGTCAACATTTAAGTTCAATTCTGACAACACATTTTAGTAGTAATGTGTTTGAAAATGTAAAATATTCGTTTACTATTTGAGTTAGTGTATTACAGATGGAACTACTACTAAGGTACACTCAAGCGATTATTCCTTATGTATAAATTCTATTACCTATTTATCTAAATTTCAATTATTTATATTTTGGTGGTTATTTCAATTTATATACTATATACATTTATTGTATTTTTAACTCCAAAATTTTGGTAATTAGGCGAACTAAAATAATGGCTGGGTGGCACAATGGTTAAGTGCCGACCTTTCATGCGAAAGATCTGGGTTCGAATCCCAGTGAAAGTGAAAAAACTTTCACTGGTTTTCGACTCGACTCAGCTACCATTAATCATTGGGTTCAAATTAATGGCTTAATCAATAACTAATAATTATATATATTTAATAAAAAATACATTAATATAACAATATAAACAAATCCAAAATATAAATAAATAATTTAATTGAATAATATAACTCACAGATATAGAATACCATATAACTCTAATACAAAATATTACAATATAAACAAAAATAGAATTGTATCTATTGAAAATCTAAAACGTTTCTACATGTTATAAGGCCTAATAATATCACATTTTTAAATTGTATGTGGAATTCATTAAGATCAATTCTAACAACACGAATATGACCCTCCTGTTCCAAAATGTTATTATGGTATAGACAGGCTTATTAGGCTAACAGTTGAACAGTTAGCGCTTAAAAAAAAAAAAAATTAAAAAACTCAAAATTTTATAGGTATATTTATTTTTATATTCCACCTTGAGCATCCTGTATTTAATATAATAACTTTAATGAAAAATTATAGGAAAAATTAAAAGAATTTTCCGAATAATGAAAATAATATTTTTATTAAATGCTCATAAAATTATATTATAACACATTCTAAATAGGTATATTAAAAATCAGGATTATAGCTAATAAAAATTAATTTGTAGTTATTGTATTTACATAAACTTTGGATTTGATTTTGTTTTTTTTGTATGATTTTTATTATATCTAAATTGCATAAATAATATGGATATAATTTTTATTTAATTAAAGTTATCATATTGAATACTAATATATTAATTACTTATTCCGAAAAAAAAATACAAAACCAAATAAATGAAATAAAATATAAAATCTAAATTTTTGCAAATATTTTTGATTTTGATTATTATGTATTATAAAAAAAAAGAATATATTCATATTAAGTTCAGATAATAATAAAATAAATGAATGTGCAATTATTAATATTATTTATTTTAAGTATTAATATTAATTATACTCTTTAGAGATGATAAAATATTATTATTATTATATACAATATCTCTCTAATTAAGTTGATTCTGATAACTCGTAAAAAAAAAATTATTTTATAAATTGTGCTTTATTTGTGTTATTTATTTGAATTATAATTAAATAAACTTATTAGGATCAAATAAATAAGTGGGTCTGCTTTAAATGTATTGTATATAGGAGAATATTTCAGAAATGAGGCTGAAATATCCTATAATAAAGGAGTGCACAAACTCTATAGGGTGCGAACCTGAAGAGAGGTGCTTAATATTAAATTTGCAGTTGTTAAAATATTTATTTATATCCAATTAAACTGTCAGTTTCTTAAATATACCTAAGTATAGATATTTAGACTTCAGCATTTTTAGGTTGATCCGTTACATTAAAATTTTATTTTATTTGTATTTTGCTAGATTTTATCAATGTATTGTGATTTTTATTTGCGTTGATTATATTATAAAAAGCATAAATAGAATTATATTTTGTTATAAAGATGGTATATGTTTCACTTAAACAAACAGTACCTATTTTATAGTGGCGTCATGTGGCGTCCGATTCTATTGGGGGCATCAGTAACAAATTGGATATAAATGGTGTCGCAACTTAAAAAGTTGTGCACTCCTGCTTCATTGTTAAATAGATATTATATTAACAAAGAAATAACATTTTTAGGAAAATATTAATTACAAATAGAACAGAAATATTTAAGAAATTTATTTGAGGTAAAAACTTAATCATTATTCAATTGCACAAATAAAATTTAATTTAATTGGGAAATTCTAAAAATCAAGTGTTCTAATATTTGGTTCTAATATTATGAACAATTTAATGAAAGTTGTAATAATTATATAAATCTTAATCTCAAATGGGTCCTTATCAATTTCTCGTTTATTGTACTTATAACTTTCCGATAAAATTCTATATATTAAAATATAATTAGAATTAAAGTTAATATTAGAATCATAATTACAAAAAATTTAACCTTTTTAAATGCAATAATTAATAATTATTTCAATTTACATAATTTAATTGTTTACTTCAATAATGTTAGAAGTTAATTGAGGAAACAAATGATTTAGTGGGCATGGCGAATTTTAAGAAGGAACTTACTTTTTAGATTTTGTTCTTCAAGAAGAAAAGTTTATACGTTTGTCGGTGGAAAAAAATAATAGAATTTGTTCCATCCCAGCAAAAGTTTTTCGATTTGGTCGGAAACGCGTAAATCCGAAAATTTTTTTATGTGTCGTGTGTGTATGAGTGTATAAATGTGTTTCTGTGAATACGATTACTCGCGCAAACTTAAACCGATTTTAAAAATTTGGTATGAATGAGTGATTTTTTAGTTAAAAGTAAGGATACGTTCGTAATTGGGCTAAATCTGACCACGGTATTGGGAGGTTCTCATATAAAAAAATCGGACTTTTCGAGAAATCTCGAGTTCTGACGATCAGAATGAACGGGCTTCCAAAATATATTTTGTACCCCATTTGTGTCCGATTTTACAGGGTGATATCGCAGTTCACAAGAGAGGTTGAAACAAATTTTTGTTGAGTTTCGTTAATTCGTTTGGGAAGGGGGATTCCTGATATATAATAATGAGATTTTTGAATACAAACCACATTATGCAAGAGAAAAGCTTATACAATCCATCTTAGATTTATTTCTACGTTTTATATGTATTTTTAATACATGATTTCACAGCTAATTCCTTTAAAAATGTGTTCCAAATTTTAAATCTTTGTGATCGTTAGACCTCGAGAGTTCTCGGAAAGTCTAATGAAAATTGTTTAATTCAATTCACAATAAATAATATTGTATATTCTTCAATTCTTTTGGGAAAACAAAGTATATGCTAAACTTTCTCATTTTCTCAAGTGTGGCTTTTATAAGTTTTAATATAAATAGATTTCAATCCATATATTTTTCAAGTTTTTTAGTCTAGATATAACGTGATTTAAAAAAAAATGCTTCCATACAAATTAAAGCATTTTGATATTCTAAAAAAAAAAAAATAAAATTATCAAGAAAACACATTATTTTTTTTACGCAATTTTCCTTTTACGTGGAATTTCGTGGAACGTATCTATTGCGTAAAAAAGAGAATTAAGTGTATTTTTAAAATTTTTCTCTAGAACCTATTTTATGTATTCACATCTTATTTAACACTGTTCTATAAGAAAAGCTTTACGAAACCCTCAATTGTCATTACTAATCAATTTCAAGGACCTGTTATATATAATTTAATTATTTATTATTTTAATTAAGTGATCGCGACATTTAAAAAGACAATTTAACAAAATAATAAAATTAAATTAAACAAATGACAATTAGATTTTCTACAAAATTTATTTTTTAATAAAATTATTTTCAAAGTTTTTTTCATTAAATATTCTTCGTCTCAAGGGTATAAAATTACAGTGAATTTAAACAAAAAATAAAAAAAAAAATAATCTCGAAATATTTTAAATTGAAATTTAATTTTTAATTCTAATTTTGATATTCTAAAAATATAAAAAAAAAAAATTAAATAAAATCTAAATAATACTTTTGTTTAAATTTGAATGGTTTGAAGAGAATTAAAAAAAAAAAATATTATAAAATAAAATATAAAATAAATATTAAAATAAATTCGAAATAAACCCTAATTTAAATTTAATCTAATTTAATTCCATAATATTGCAAAGACTGTTGAATATCTCAATTTATTTTATTTTATTCTATTTTTTTTTATATTTTTATTTCTTAAAAATCTTTTTAATACTTTTATAATGTGTCCCTTTTTTTTTGTAGCTGGGTGTGTACCTTGGGTTAATCAACTTCAATTTTGTTTTTTTCTTTGTTTATTTCTATTTTTTTTTTTAGCACATTTTCAAAAAATTTTGTAAAAATGTGCCTATATAGCTTCACTCTGTCCGTCCGTATGTTTACAAAAACTTTTACACCGTTTGAAATAGAGAAAAGAAATTTTAACCATGGGTAGTTTTTGCAAAAAAATTAATTTCGTAGAAGAATTTTTTTCTGTAGCCCCACCTGTTACGGGGCTACAGCCCCCCAAAGTTGGAAAAAGCTCTATATTTAAATTATTATAACAAGAGTTCTGTTACATATATTTTCAATCTAAAAACGGCAAATGATAGCTGGTTTCATAAACTTTATAAATTTTTACAAGGCAAATGTTTAGGGTTGCCGTACGGTACTAAAATTTAACATTACGCAAAACTCAATTTTCGCAAAATTTTTGGTCACACATATCTTCTGAACGGTTCAAGCTAGGGTCTTGAAATTTTGGGTTTAGTTAGATATTCAGAAATTAGTAGGATTCGGTTAACAAAATTTTTTTGTCAAGCCCCCTATTTAGGAGCTATAAGGGCTCGAAAATTGAAATTTTGCTATTTTAAAACACCTGTAACTTGAATACCTGTCCAAATTTTTTTTTAGTGATAGACAAAATTCAAAGCTCTATAATTATATTTCAACATGTGTCAAAGGTTTTTTTTAATTTTGAAGGGTGACGAAGTTACAGCCCCTGAAAATTCCAAAAAAGCCCTATATTTAAATTGGTATAACAAAAGTTGTGTTAGGTTTATTTTCAATCGAAAAACGGTGTTAGAGAGCTGCTTTTATAGGCTTTACAAAAATTTATCGACCAAATGTATAGGGTTGCCATACGGTACTAAAATTTACCATTATATAAAACTCAATTTTTGCAAAATTTTTGGCCCCACATATCTTCTAAACGGTTAGGATCTAGGATCTTCTTGGGAGAAGTTAGATCCTAAAAAAATAGTAGGAGTTAGTTAACAAAATTTTTTTGTCAAGCCCCCTGTTTAGGAGCTATAAGGGCCCGAAAATTGAAATTATGCTGTTTTTAAGCACCTGTAACTTGAATACCTGTCCAATTTTTTTTTATTAATATACAAAATTTAAAGGTCCAACATTATATTTTAACATATCTTAAAGGTTTTTCTTAAATTTAAGACGGGTTCCTTAAATTGAAGAAAGTGTCTCTTAGTTTTACCCATTTTTGCTTAGATAATAAAATTCTAAGTAAAATTCCAAATTTTTGTGTAATTCACAATTTAATTCCTAGAACCTAAAAAACTAGATGATGAGGGCGGGGGGGGGGCGTGAGTTGAAGTTAGAGACTTGAGAAACTTGGCAACCTTCCCCATTGAAGGGCTATGACAACTTTAAAATAAAAACTATACTGTTAGCAGTAAATTTTATAAATAAGCAGTAACTATTTTCAAGTAAATATTTCCAAAGTTAAACTCAGTATGTAATACAATATAATTTTGAAAATGTGCTTTTTTAAAAACCCTTGGTTTTTTTTCATCACTTGTTTGTTTTTCTTCTTTATTTTTCAGCTTTCGTCCGTTTTATTCATTATAGTAATAATAATAATAATAATATAAAATATCTTTCACGTTTAATCTTAAATCTTAAATCTTTAAGATATACTCTATAATAATTTTTAGTCGTGTTTTTGGTTATGTTTTTTTTTTTTTTGTTTTATTAAAATGTAAATAAAAAATTTTTTCGACTTTAGTTTATTTTTGTATTTTATACATTTCCAAAATTTTATCCCTCTATTATTACAAAAAAAAAACTTTTTTTTTTTCATTCTTAAACTTTCACCGTTATTGTTAAGCTACTATAGAACGGTTATTATATTACTTTAATCTCCTTTAAGCTTTATTATAAACATTTTAACTTTGTTTGATTGTATTTAAGTTATTCTCCACTCTGCTCTCTTTTTTCACTCTCTTATGAAAAAACAAAAATGAATTCTTTACTCTATCCTTTTACATTTTTAGATTCTCTTTTGTTGTTATTGTTTTTGTTTTTCTTATTGAAACGACAGGTGAATGAATAAATAAATGAGTGACTGGAATAACTGCGAATGAGTGAATGAATAAAAAAATATAATAAAATAAAATAAAAAAAATCGTTTTTTCAATATATACTTTTATTAAAGTATTACTAGCTCCCTAAAATGCAGAAAATAAAAAATTGAAGGTAGATCTTGGGAATTTGTTACTGTGTTAATATAAAAGTAAATTGCTGGTATAAGAAACAGTTCTTTTAATGTTCGAAAACTTTTAAGCTTAAAATATTGAAAACTTTCATTAACCGAAAATTGATGGTAGATCTTTTGCATTTAAAAGTGTTTTAATATAAAAGTAAATTGCTGAAATGAAAGACAGTTCTTCTTTTTGTTAAAATTAATCCAGCAATTTACTTTTATATTTTTTATTTTAATTTTAATTTTAATTTTTTTTTTATTTAAGTACCTACCTACTTATTTAAATTTTAAATTAATGAACCAAAAATGTACGGATTGACGTAAAAAAACAAACCCTAAAAATTTTTATATGAAACTGATCGTCTTCATAATTATTTGGTCTATGTTTTTATATTATCAAAGTGAAGTATTTTAGTTCTTAAAGTTACAAATTTTTAAAGAAAAAATACAAATAAATTAATTTTATTTGTAATTATTTTTATTATTTCTGTTGAATTTAAAAAAAAAAACAAAAAAATTTTTATCTTTGAAAGAGAATCGAACTCAGACCTATTTACACCGTCAGCCACTTTGCTAACCATTGAACCATACAATTCTTATAAATTTATGGTCAGATTTCTAATATAAATGTATCACTAACTGACGGAATGAAAAATAAAGCCATTGACACAGGCAAGTTCAATTAAAAGTATATAATAAAAGAAATTTCTAGTATTAAAAATACTAAAAATGATTCAAATTTGCTAAAATATTTTGATAATCCCACCTTTAGTGGTCTGACCGTAATCAATTTTTGTTTTATTATTTTTATTTTTTTTTTTTTATTTTTTATTTTCTATGCTTTATAAGCTTTAACTCCCATTTGGGTGGGTTGGAATTGTTTTGACTTTGTAATTTGGCTTAATGTGATTTTGTCTTTTGTTTTATTTTGATAATTTGGATAAAATGGAAAGTAATAAGTCTAGTATATTAGATAATATTGTTTATATTTTTTTTTGTTTTTTTTTTTTTGGGTTAATAGAAACTAACCAACAATAATAAAGTTATTTTTCAATTTTGTTATTGTTTTTTTTTGTAATTAATTAATTGTGGAAATTATTTACAATGTTAATAGACAAGGGAAAATGTAAAAAAAGCGATTATTAATTTTTGAACACAATAAAAAAAGAAAAATCAATATTGTAAGAGTTAATTTTTATATAATAATTATGTATACATATATGTTTTAAAAAAAACATTATTATGATTGGAATTTCGTAATATATTTGATAAGGAGTTCAAAATTTTATTAAATTGATTTTATTATATAGTTATTAGGTTATTTTTAGTTTTATTGAATTGAATGATTCGGCTAATATTTTTTATTTGTATATGTGGAAATATAAGATCTAAAGGATAAAAGGATAAAGGATATTAATTCAACAACCATAGAAAATCCAAAATTATGATATGGTATTAATCTCAAAAATTATGACAAGGTATTTAATACTTTATGAAAATAAACATTAAATAAATAAATAATAATAATCCGGAAATTAATGAAACGTAAATCCTGCAATATCATCACAATAAAAAGTTAAATAAATTAATGACATTTGACTGGTAGGTACTATAGGTATCTATTGGAAAAATTTTAGTAGGTATTGGTAATTTTTTAAAAATTTTGATAAAATATTAAAACAAACAAGTTATGCGATTAAGCCTGGTACAATTTGATTTAGATTATCAAGATAGATTATCATAATAAGTCAGGATTAAAAGTATAATATATATTTTAACATGGATTAGAATAGTACATTTTTCTGATTTGACGTCGTACTTGCTTTTGATAAGTTCTTTGATTCTTTGAGAAGTTCCTCTGTTCGATATCGTGTTTGTACCAAATCAGAAATAGCTTAAATTAAAAAACTAGATGTTAAATAACGCGGTAAAAGGTTGGAATAAATAAGTAATAAAATAATTTTGTACTTACATCAATTTGCTTAAGAGAGGAGTTGGGTCTGAAATCTCGTTTTCACAAAATCTTGTTTTTAGAAAATCTCACTTTGGAAAATCTTGTTTCTAGAAAATCCCTTTTTTATATTATATATATTTATATATATATTTATATTTATATACTTTTATGAAAAAGCTGATAATTCTGGCTTTGTATCCAACTCAAAAATCCTTAAAAACCAGATTTTTCAATTAGAAAAGAGATTTTCCTAAAAAACAAGATTTTTCAATAAAAAACGAGATTTTCTAAAACGAAATTTTCTAAAAACGAGATTTAAAAAAAAAACGGATTTACTAAACCTAGATTATGGAACGCTCTCGTTTAAGAGGTTTGAATTAGATATGCGTATAACTAAGATATCATCCTTCAAGTTTTGAAATTATTTAAGTAGATTAGAAAATTCTTCAAAATTCAAAAAAATTATGATTGAATTTTTAAACTTTTCTTGTACTTATTATTAAATATTAAAAATATTTTATAGAATAATTTTACTAACAAATAAGGGAATATAAAAAGGAAATAATATAAAAAATGGAATATTATATAAAATGAATACCTAAATAAAAATTTAAAAAACAATTTAATAGATTAAATTATTATGTTATGAAATTGAAAAAAAATTTATTTAAGAATAAAGTTATCTGAGTTTATTTTTTTTATTTTTAATTATTTTAAATCCTAAGTGATTTACAAATTTAAATTTATGTTAAATTTAATTTTTTTTTTCAAATAATCCATATTCAATTATTATAAATTCATATTTTTGGTTTAATAATTACGTAAAAAATAGACATTTTTAAATATTTATAAAATTTGTGAACAAGGTGTGTGGTACATAATGGACAACAAGCTGTAGTTACTCATAATAGTATAACTAACAGTTTAAAGTATTCTAAAATATATGAATATTAGAGCAACTTTGATTTGACGTATGACGGCTGTCAAACTGAGTTCATGCCTGTTTTAATGCAACTAAGTTTTAAATTTATTTAAAATTATTGTCTGTTATTTTGTCTTGAGAAATTTTTATACACAAATTTTGAATAAAAATTCTTTTTAGATTTTGTCTAAAAATATTTGAAATTGAAAAAAGCTGGGCGTAAAGACGTCTAAATATTAACTTGTATCATGTAACGTTATTATTCACATCAAGTACTAAGATAAATGATAATAAAAATTATAATTTTTTTAATTTGTAATACGAAGCACCCTGTATGTTAAATAAGACTATAAATACATTATTATTAAAAGGAAATCTATAAAAAATTGATTTAAAACCACAATTTAATGATTTAAAAGAATTGTGTAAAATAAAAAAAAAAAAAAAATTTAAATATCTTTTGTTTTTACAATTGTAAAATTTTAAAATCAATATTTAATTATCACTTCACAAGAATAAATATAAACTGATCATGATTTATAAAATATTTAAAATGTTTTTAATTATTTAAAATTTTTTTTTGATTTAAATATTTTATAAAATACATTGATTATTTATTAATTAAAATTTTAAAATAATTTTTAAATTGAACAAAAATATCCCATATAAAAATTTTGAGGTAAGTGGAAAAGTTGAAGTTGGAAGATCGAACGTCTCGTCATGGCATAAAAATAATTTATCAATTTACGATGATACATTAAAACTAATAATATTGACACAATATTATATTAGATGAACATGTCAACATGTTTTAAGGGCCTTAGAAGAAGGAGCTTTTACTTTTAAGAGCCTCAAAAGAATAAGTTCCCTATCTTGAAAACCATAATTCGGACCAGTGCTATTGACAAAATCTTGCTTCTGATAGAAAAACTAAAGAATTTTTCAGATTTTCTCAAATCTTGATAAACTAAAACAGCCTTATCTTAGGTCAAATTTTAAAATTTCAAGAATAATCGAGGATCAAAGCCAGCATTTGAAAAATGGATTAAGGAAACAGTAATTTTTAAAAAACCATTATTTTGGGAAAAAGTTACGCATTATTACATTATAATTTAAATTTTATTTGTCCATTGTTGTTATTAAACCCAATGTACGATAAAGTTATGGAATATTTCTTTTACAAAACTTTTATATTTAAAATGTTACATGGGATATTATAAAAATAAAATTTCAAAATTAAAAGAAAATGTTTTCAACACCTATTCCTATGTGTATTACAAAGAACAGCCTTAAGTAATACTATTGTAAGATATATTTATATCTATTAAAAAGTATAAGAAAATGTAAATCAAAAACAAATATATACAGGGTGTTTCGTAATTAAATGTACTTCTAAAATATCACTGTAAAGATACTTATGAGTAGTTAATTTATTTTTGTATGTGGGTGTGTATAGTGCTCTTCTAGTTTCAAAGATATTAGAACTTAAATAAGATTTCTAAATTTTTTTAAAGTTTTCATAATCATTTTATAATAAAAGCGTTTTTTGAAAATTTATTCTGAATAGAAATTGATTTAAAAACAGCTTTTCCTTAGTAAAAAAAAATTCTGTACCTACCTCCAAGTCGATCTGTAAATGAGTAACTGCTTGCAAGAAAGCGGATTTCTTAAGCTTTAGTAAAACTATGTAAACTTTAATATTGAAGTTTCATTTAAGTCACCATATCCATAGGAAAAGTAATCTTATTTTAGCTCCCATACAAAAGCATTATCTCCTCATAAGAATATCCATACAAATATATATAGCAGAACATTTAATTAGAAAACACCCTGTATACTCTATTTATATCAAAATTTAATGTAAAATTTTTAAAATTAATTGTGAAACCTAAAAATACTTTGCTCTTTTATCATTATTATATAATAATAACAATAATTTTACATTATATTTAATTAAATATGATTTGTTATAATATGTATATTTATATCTGAAATATTTTTATAAAAGAAAATTTCATTTTTGCAATTAATAAATAAAATAAATTTTCAAATTTTTATAATTCAAAAAAAAAAAAACAAAAGTGCATAAGTTTTTTTTGATAAGTTTTTTTGTAAATTACAAAAAAAAGTTTAAAATAAAAATAAATAGGAAATACATTTTGTAAAGTTGAATATTTAATTGAAATATATGCATTTCTTTAATAAAAAGATATTATACAATATTATATCTGCAGGTATACAATATATGAAACGAGTATCTATAGATATTGTGGCAATGTGCAATATGGATATTTAAATTTTATAATAAATCTTTATTAAGTAACTTTCTTTTCATCATATGTATTGATTCAATAATATTTTTAATAATTTATTTTTGAATATAAAATATTTTGATTATACAAAATTTTTATTTAAATTTTCATTATTTTTAAAAAATTTTGTTGTTATTGATACCCAGTTTCCTTATTTTGGGTAATTTTTAAAAATTAAATGTAGAAAAAACTGAATAAAATTTTGCCTTTATATTGAATTTAAATTATAATAATATCAGATATATAATATCCGTAATCAATTTAGTTAAATTTTAAATATAGTTATGAAGTTCAAAAAACTTATTAAAAAAAATTATTTTTTTCATAAAACAGTTTTTTTTAATTTAATTTTCCGTCTGAAATTGATTCGAAAAATATGATCGAATTATATTTTATATAGATTTATTCTGGATCTGTATAGATTGATTTCAAATAAAAAACTAAAATCTTCTGTAAATAGACTAAAATTGACCAGAAAACTCGTTTTTAAATAGATTATCTAATTATATTAATCTATATTAATAAAATTAACATAAATCATTGCATAATCCCAATATTTGGCGTGGACAAGCAGGCAGCGTATAGGTAAGATAGTTTTTCATCTACTCATAGAGACCATATAGGTCACAGTTATACATCCATTTGCAAAAAAATCCTATATAATTATATTACCCTTCGTTTAGTTATCGAACCCATTGGGAGGTATAAAGAATCGGGAAAAATTGGTCTACCCTTATGGTTAAAAATATAGGTGACGGGTCAGATGTCGAAGGATCATAAAACTTTAAGGGACTTATAGCCTTAATTACTTCTGAAAATCTGAAATGATCTACAGACATTTGACACATCACCAAAAATATAATCTGGCTAAGGTTAAATAACTTAAAATTTAGGAATAAAGTATAAATAAATTTGATTGCATTTCAATCAGTAATGCAATCAAATTTATTTATACAATCAGTAATGCAATAAAATTTATTTATACTCTATTCCTAAATTTTAAGTTATTTAACCTTAGCCAGATTATATTTTTGGTGATGTGTCAAATGTCTGTAGATCATTTCAGATTTTCAGAAGTAATTAAGGCTGACAGTTCGGAATTTGTAATTTTTTATATAACTTTTATTTATAATCAGGTTTAAATTTAAAAAAAAAGTTTTGAAATCAAGCTCCATTTAAAAATTACATCAAGACAATTTCGGAGTTCTAAATTGAAAATACGCTTCAAATATATGTACAAGCAGTTATTAATCATTAGAAAGCATTTGTGCTGCAAGATTATTTGAGAAATAGATTAATTTGATATAAATGTTAATAGCACATGGAGCAGTTATAAAGCTGAGTAAAGGAAAATTTTCTGATTTTATAGCAAACTAAGTTAACACTATTGATTACTTTAAATTTGATTTTTATATAATTTTTTTTACTATCATTTAACTCATCTTTGGCATTCCTCAAGTTATGTAGACTAAGCTTCAGTTTCATTAATTATTATTTTCACTAAGGCGTTTATTCCTCGACTCTTACTATATTGTGTAAGATTATGATTTTTTAATTATTTAATAATAAGATCTTTTGCATTGAAAATTGTTTTAATATAAAAGTAAATTGCTGGATTAAGATTAACTGAAAATAGAACTTTCTCTTATTTCAGCAATTTACATTTATACTAAAACACTTTTAAATACAAAAGATCTACCATCAATTTTTGGTTAGTGAAAATTTTTTAATATTTCAAGTTTAAAAATTTTCAATCATTTAAAGAACTGTATCTTATACCAGCAATTTTCTTTTATATTAAAACAGTAACAAATTCCCAAGATCTACCATAAATTTTTTATTTTCTACATTTTAGGGGGCTAGTACTACTTTAATAAAAGTATATATTGAAAAAAAATATTTTTTTTTTATTTATTTTATATATAATCAAATGTTATATTAGGATATAATTATACAATTTTTATGATACATATGTATGCATTCTTTTTTTCGAACTCTCAACTTGGATGGTTGGTGTCTTAACTAGATTTTTTTGGCGTCTTAATCACTAAATCATTAGGTAGTCAGATTTTACATAATTTCAGAATAACAAAATTTCTAAAACCAATCAAGCTTGACCTAACTTTTCTTTTTGTTTTTTTATACCATTTACAGTTAATATCGATTTTTCTGTAATGTTTACAGTTATTTGATTAGCAATAGTTTATTTTTGGAAAACAGGGGAAATGGAAAAATCCTAATATTAAAATCAATTTGTTAATTTATGTCTTGTTGCGTTTTCTATTCATTTCTTCTCATTAATGGTGTTTGTTAGTATTATTAGTTTTTATTTCTTTTTATGATGTTATTGTTGTTTCACTTGTTTTTGTTTTCTAAATCATTTTCAAAATTTCCATAAGTTTTTCCACAACAAAATTTCTTAGTTAAAGGAATCAAAGATAAAATAAAATCATTCTAGAAGGAAATTTTGAAAACAAATGGACATATTATAAGTGTATCTATATATATATATATATACATATATATCTATATATATAAAAGCGAAAGTTTGTTTATTTGTTTGTTTGTATGTTTGTTTGTTAGTTTGTTTGTTTGTAGCGAATAGACTCCTAAACTGCCCAGCCGATTTTCATGAAAATTTGTGTATAGGGGTTTTTGGGTACGGAAAGAAATCGTGGCCCAAAAATTTTGCTCTAACGGAACGTCAAGTTGGGGCTGTGGTGCAAGTATTTAAACTTTTTTGTTCTAAAATGAAAACGGTTTGACCGATTGACTTCAAATTTTGTATACGTGATGCTCTTTGAGAATTGAGTAGACGCTATTAACAGTTTTGGAATTTGTTAACCCATGTCGGGCCGACGGATGGTCAAAAAAAATGTTGGGTCCAAATTTTGTCCGATTTTATGAAATTCAGCTTTGGCTTAAAAGCAAACCCCAAAAAAATTTTTGGTGAGTTCCATTAACCCATTGCGGCCCAACAGCATTTTATAGGTTTTTTCAGTACTTTACTCTAAATTCGAAACGGTTTGACCGATTGACTTCAAATTTTGTATACGTTATGCTCTTTGAGAATTGAGTAGACACTATTGACAGTTTTGGAATTTGTTAACCCATGTCGGGCCGACGGGTGGTCAAAAAAAATTTTGGGTCCAAATTATGTCAGATTTTACGAAATTCTGCTTTGGCTTAAAAGAAAGACCCAAAAAAATTTTGTTGAGTTCCATTAACCCATTGCGGCCCAACAGCTTTTTATTGGTTTTTTCAATACTTTACTCTAAATTCGAAACGGTTTGACCATTGGACTTCAAATTTTGTATACGTGATGCTCTTTGAGAATTGAGTAGACACTATTAACAGTTTTGGAATTTGTTAACCCATGTCGGGCCGACGGGTGGTCAAAAAAAAATTTGGGTTCAAATTTTGTCCGATTTTATGAAATTCTGCTTTAGCTAAAAAGAAACCCACAAAAAAATTTTATTGACTTGCATTAACCCATTGGAGCCCAACAGCCTTTTATAAGTTTTTTCAATACCTAACTCTAAATTAAAAACGGTTTGACCGATTTTCTTCAAATTTAGTATAAGTGCTCCCCTGTGAGAATTGAGTTGACACTATTAACAGATTTGGAATTTGTTAACCCATGTCGGTCCGACGGTTGGTCAAAATAATTTTGGAAGATAATATTGTCAAAATTTGCGAAGTACTGCTTTGGCTAAAAAGAATGCCTCAAAAAACTTTGTTGAGTGATTTGGAAGCAAATTACGTCCAATTTTGCGTAATACTGCTTTGCCCAAAGAGAAAGTGTAGTTCCGTTAACCCAGTGGGGCCCAGTGGCTTTTAATAGATTTTTGCGTTATTTAACTCTAAATTAGAAACGATTTGACCGGTTTACATCAAATTTTATATGTGTGGAGCAACTTGAAAATAGAGTTGAATCTGTTAACAGTCGGTCCTATGATTTTTCAAAAAAAATTTTTTGGAAGTAAATTACGTCAAAATTTGAAAAGTAGTTTGTACTGCTTTGAATTACAGAAAGTTTCAAAAATTACTAGAACAATCCTAGAAAAATGGTTTTAAAAAGATTGCTTTCATACATTTTAAAATTTACATGTGTAAGCCGAGTGTAATTTTTGTGTTAACTTTTTGCAGTAACATCAACTTCAATTAAACCTCCACTGAGAGGCGCAGCAACGCGCACCGGGTATTAGCTTGTATTAGATATACCTAATGAAAAAAAAAGAAAAATTGTGGGAAAAACAAACTAGAAAATCTAAGAAAAATCGAAATATATAAAATAAAGGAAAAATAAATAATTTCGATTTATCATGCACAAAATATTTTAGAATTTTGTTTTAACAAAATATCTTAAGATATCTTTAGGTTTTTTAAGTATATACATGTATAGTTTGATGAATATAAATTAATTTATTGAGAATATATTGAAACCATTTAATTTAACATAAGCTTTAATGTATTTTGAAGATAAATTAGTAAAATATATTCTTAGTTAATATATATATATATAATATTTGATAAATATTATGTATTTCGTATTTTGGAATTTTGGAAAAATTCATAAGAAAGTGTTGATTTAAATGTATGATAGAAATAAGTATTGATAGAATATTGAGGTCACATATTAGAAATGTAAAATAAGAAATGCACACAGATACTGGTATATCGCCTTGAATATATAAATCGGGATTAAGATAGGGCACAGTGTCTGTTATTAAAATTTCTTTTCGAATCGTGTAAAGAATATTAAAAATTAATTAATAAATTGTTTATTTTTAGTTTTGTTATTCTATAATCTTGATGCTTACTTCCAACTAAAATCCATATTAGGTTTTTACACTTAATTTGAACTCGGTTCACACTATAACACCTTAGCAGGAATGTTGAAATCTTGATATAAGTGACATTTCTCCATTTATACTTTCCCATATAGTTGGATATGGGAAAGTAGGTACATATATTTTTGATTATTGTTACCTCATGAGTCGATTTAGCAATGTGGGTCCGTCCGTATGCCGGATGACACAGAAAACAAATTTCTATATTTTGATGAAATTTATACTGTGGGCTACTAATGAAGAAAACAAAGGTAGGGGTTCTAAACGGAAACCATGAATTGGACCACGTTCGCCTGGATGGCACAGAACATATAGTGCTACCCTTTCATGCGAAAAGCCCGATTTTTATCCAATTTTTATCCAATTGTATACCAAATTGCATTCCTTAATTGTTTATTATATATATTTTGCATTGTTTTAATAAATGTTTAATTAACCATAAAGAATTTTCAGATTTAAATTTCAGATGGAAATTTTATAAAAATTAATTAATTTTACTGCACGTATTTTAACATCAACAATATATTATTGTTAAACTTTATTTATAGTTCTAAAACTTAATAAAAATTTATTTAGGTTGAGATAGAATTACATTACAATTTGTTCTGAATGCATTTTATTGCGAAAAACATCTTCAGAAATAGAGTCACATTATCTATTACAAGGTGATATTAAAAAAAATTTACATATAAATAAAATTAAAATAATAAAACAATCCTTTAAACTATATATTATTATGTATATATACATGATATTTATCTATAGAGTTCAAGGATTAATGATTGCATTTTATGATAAAATCATATAACAAAGAACTGACACCTTTGGACATTAATATCCCATGGAAGTTTTGTTTTTCTGTATTTTCAGATTTTATTCTTTCTTATGATATATGTTTAAATAACATGCAATGTGTAAAGAATGAAACTATAGAAGTCTTTTTTGCTCTATTTTATTTGTCATTTATATAATAAATGTTTTACATGTAAAAAAATCTACGTATCTGATTCATCGTATAGTGAGTAATATTGATCCCACTTTAGTTAAAATGTACAAAACTAAAGTTAAGACTTTTTTATACCCGTATGACTACAGGTCAAAAGGGTATACCCAATTTGCCATTACTTTTGTGACGCAGAGAAGAATAAGCGATAGATACAGACTCTAAGATATGGATCGGATCAGAATCGTAAAATTAATCAATTTAGCTATGTACGTCCGTCCCCACGATAACTCAAAAAATAAAGGAGGTAGGATTTTGAAATTTTCACAAATTCGTTTTTATGCAATAGCCGTCATTGCGACTGAAATCCAGCAATTTTGGTTTGCGGGTTCGAGTAGCTGCCATACAACTCCTTTTTATACCCGTATGACTATATAGGCAAAGGGTATAATAAATTTGCCATTACGTTTGTAACGCAGAGAAGGAGGGGGGGTAGATATAGACTCAAGTGTATGGATCGGGTCAGAATCGTAAAATTAATCAATTTAGCTATGTACGTCCGTCCCCACGATAACTCAAAAACTAAAGGAACTAGGGTCTTGAAATTTTCGCAAATCCGTTTTTTTGCAATAGCCGTCATCGCTATTTAAATCCAGCCATTTTGGTGTATGGGTTCGGGTAGCTGCCATACAACTTTTTTTTTATATGAGAATTACTTTGTACCTATTACAGCTGCGTGTCTGAAATTTTGCCAAAAGTAGTTTAGTTTTATGGCCAAAGTTTTTGCAAAATTTGGTTGGTCTACTGCAGTGGGTTCGAGTAGCTGCCATACAACTTCTTATTTTATATGAGCATTACTCTATACCTATTGAAGCTGGGTGTCTGAAATTTTGCTAAAAATAGTTTTGTATAATGGCCAAAGTTTCTGCAAAATTTGGTTGGTCTACTGCAGTGGGTTCGAGTAGCTGCTATACAATTAACTTCTTATTTTATATGAGCATTACCCTCCACCTAATGAAGCTGGGTGTCTGAAGTTTTGCCAAAAATAGTTTAGTGTAATGGCCAAAGTTACAGCAAAATTTGATTGGTCTTTTGCAGAGGGTTCGAGTAGCTGCCATACAACTCCTTCTTTTATATGAGCATTACTCTACATTTATTAAAGCTGTATATTTAAAATTTTACCAAAAGTAGTTAACCGGATGGTATAATGTTTCTATTACGGTCATACGCGAATCCCAGAGTTGATACAGTTTACTCTACCACAGTCTTCCTCGTTTTTAAATAATATTAGCTATGATTGCTTTATTCAAGAGATAGAATATTCAAGATTCATATAGAATATATTTTGTATCTACAATAACCAAATATAACAAAATCATAGTTTACTTTACTCAGTTATCTGTCTGTTTGGTACAAATTTTGTAACCCATTAAAATTTTCCAATTAGTTTTCAATAGAACTTATTAAAATCTCTTTAGAAATTTCTTCAGATTTTATGTTGTGCTCACACAAAATTGCGAGTTGAATGGCAGCTAATTGATTCTATTGAGAAACTGGCTTAATTAAAATATCAAAGATCACTCTTCTTTAAAAATAAGTTTTTCATAGCTTCAGAATCCCTGCTTCTTTAGATTAAAATTTATCATGGAGCTAGCTTCTTTAGTTTTTGATCAGTTCTGTGGGAACTACGTTCATGCAGCTAAAAAGCTTAAGAGCCTAGGTATTACAGATGAAGAGATTAGGCAAAGAAGAAAATATAAATTTAATGAAACATATTGGACTTTTTTTATTTTTAATTTTTTTAATAAAATATAGGTTGAAAGAAAAAAATTTTAATAAATAAGTGTTAGTTTAAATGGTCATATATTTAAGTCTTACGTGAACCTGCAATGTAAAAGGGATGCTCAGATGGGCAATTTAAACTTTTACTCCGTGAACATTGGTTTAAATTTAAATTATGTGACATGAAGACTTTAAGTGCCAATGCCAAACTTTAATTTTCAAAGTCAGATATTGATAAAAATATATTGACTTTTAATGAAGTATATTACTCTTGGTTTGAACTTTCAAAATCCTCCCTTTAGGTAGGATATCTCTCAAATCAACATTAGTAATTTTCCTTCTAATTAAAGATTCAAGTTAATATATTTTCTATAACTCTACTACCGAGGCCTCAATTTTGTAAGTATATTTTGAATCTGAATTAAAACAATTAGTTCAAACATTTTTATAAATACATATTTTTTCCTTCAATTTATACAAATTATACAAAACTAAACTAATAAAATAAATTTTATTTAATCACTTAACTATTATCATCAAAATGATTGATTTTTCGAATCAACAATTCCATTGTTAACATAGTTAAATAATTGATATTTTTTACCTTTATATTTTTTTTTTTGATTTTCATTACAATGAAAACCAAATTGTCATGTTTCAATTTTTAAATAACATTTTTTTTTTTTTTAAATAGATACGACATCTTAGCCTAATTTCAGTTTATATTATTACCATACTAGCAAATTAAATATTGGTTTTTTGTATATTGTCTAAAATAAAAAAAAAAATAAATAAAACAGCACTAAATAATTTGACATTTAATTTGAAACAATATAAATTATTCTTGCAATTTTGAACACTAAAACATGGGTATACTTCCGAATTGTGACTTATAATGCAATTAAAAAAATTATTATAGAAAGCAAATTGCATTTTTTAATAAATAACCGTTCAATTCATTTTTCGAAAACTTAATAACGGTACTTGCATCTTCGCGTTATTTCAAATGCGCGTAACAAAATTTTGCGAAAAAAAGGGAATTAGTTGTAATATAAAAGCTTAAAGCTCTGCAGAACTTCCAATTTTTATTTTTAAAATACTTTCATTTCTAGAATTCACAATTAATTGGTTAATTTTTCGGATGTTGTAATATATAATCAGGTATTTTATTATTTAAAACATTTTATTAAAATAAAAAAAAACAATATAATAACAAATTACTCCTCATTTTTAATACTATGTATATACTTTACCATTCATATAAAAAAAAAAAAAAAATCAGTAACAACCTATAACCTAGTTAGTTTCATGGTATTTTAAACCTGTCAACATTTATTTAGCACATACTTCATTAATTTTTGTGTTGCTGTTTCATGTATAAAAACTGCTGACTCATTTTCTTTCTTACCAATTTTATAATACAATATTATATAGAATTGTACTCAAATGTACTGTTATGTTACTATTAATAATGAAAATACTAGAATGACAGGTATGTGAATAATCAACGGAATGGTATATAAAAATATAACAATATTTTGTATTATATTATGGTATTTAGCAAAGAAAAAAAAAAAAGGATATTCATGTTTAGATTTTATGTTTAGAATGGGGGAAAGGGTGGGAATTGAAATATCAATTTGTAAAGCAGTTATTTATCATGTTTTCTTTATATTTTACATGTATTGATTTTCGAATAAAAAAAAAACAAAAAAAAACTGATTTGCAAGAAAGAAATAAAAAATATATAAAAATTTTAAAGGGTTTGTTTTGATGAAACAATGGATAGATGATGTGTCAGTTTTTGGTTTTTGTATTTTTTTTAGCATATGTGGTAATTTATATGTCCATATAACATGCAAAAATGACCATCTAAAAATTAACAATATTAAATATGTCAAATCCTTTGAAAATTTAAAAAGACAGTATAATGAATTCAGGTTATCAGAGGTAGTAAACTATTTAATTTTTTGGAATATGTTGTAATATATTTTTTTTTATAAATATTAATTTTACTCTTCCATTTAAAGCCCTGCTTTTTTTTAATAAGGAACATTGAAAACTTTAAAACTAACCTATTAAAGCTGTGAGTAGTGTCTATAAACAGTATGCGACTGTAACACACCAAAACCACAATCCCCTTTCAAACAAACTTTAGGATAGCATATGTGATACAAATGTGCAGTTTGGTTTCGAGGTTAGAGGTGGAAAAGAATTTTTAAGAATAGGGTTTTGGGAAATATTGGGTTTTGGGGTTTATGAGGGATGAGGAACTTGATGATGCAGTAACTTAAGCACAGGAGCTCTGAATTTAGGATTTCAGGAGATCCAACATCTAATTACACAAGCTACGCAAACTAAGCTAAGTTTTTCAGAAAAAACTGATATCTATACAAGGTGCTTAAGTTAAAATATTCATAATATCGATTTTAACATGCCAATGTCTTTGGTTTAATGTAAATTACAAAAACGATTTAATTATACTCCGTTGTTCATTTATACTTTGTGAGTAAGTATAAAAAGTGAATTCCTACCTTCAAGATAAGTATTAATTTAAAAGTCCTAGTTTCGAATTCAGGATAGCTAAATAGGATAGTATTACATTCAAAATTTGATTGTTTGCTTTAAAAATATACTCCTAATTTACTTCAAATAATTAACTGTTAAATACAGGTAAAGTTTAAAGTTCATCAAATCGTACGAGTTTATATACAACACTACGTCAAAAATTTAGCTTTTAATTATGTTACGTATAGAATTGGTTTAATATAACGAATTGAATTGGAATTGACTTCGAATTGAAAATAAATATATAAAAAGAAATACAGTTTTTCTTTTTATATTCTAATAAATCTTGACACAAATTTTAATTTTTCTTATTTTGCTTTTTGTATTTTACACCTGTGTATAATGAATAGCATATTATTTTGTTTTTTATTTTTTTTTTATTTTTAATTCTCTTAATATAAAATGAATGAGTTTCTGACTGGATTATAAAATATCCTGAATGAAATGAATCACTGAAGTATATATATAAAATACAAAATAAAATAAAAAACAAAATAAAATAAATAAAATTAAAAAAAAAAAAAAACAACAAAAAAACAACAAAACTAAATATGTATAAGTAAATGGTATAATCTTAAATAGTGGTATAATGGTATTAAACATAAAAGTTTAACTTTTGATTAGAAAATTAACATATAATTTGACACATCACGACAAGGTAATGAACACGTTCTCTTTTTTTATTTGTTAATTATTGTTTTTGTTTTTTTTTTTTTGCTTTTATTTATACATAAATTATATATTTACAAATACATACATGTAAATATATGTATATACAATTAATACAAATAATATGTAAAAATCATTAATTTATTATATGGTTTTGTTGTTGTTTTTTTTTCAAAAGACAAAAAAAAGAATACAAAAAAAAAAACAAAACAAAGAGAAGAGAAAAACAACAGAAAAAAAAATAAGAGAGGACAGAAGAAATTAAAAAAACTTTTCTCTTAATTTGCAAACATGTCACTATTATTTAGTTTTATTTTTTCCTCTTTTATATTTAAATCATTTTGTATCAGTTTTTAGTTTTTCCTGCTTGTATTAATTTGTATTTTCATTTTATTTATTTTATTTTTTTTAAATGTTGTTTTTGTTTTTTTTTTTTATGTTTTTTTTTGTAGTTTTAGAAAGTTAGTATTAGTATTGGTGGAAGTATGCGAGTAGTGTTTGACATGAAATAAAATAAAATAACAAAAAAAAAAAAAAACAAAATAGCATGTAAGCTAGAAATAAATTTCTCTAATGACACTGATTATTGATATGTAAATGATATTTTAAATGGATATAATGATAAAGGATATCCGATTCATGTTGAAAATATTTTGTATTTTTTGTTTTTTTTTTTTCTATTTACAAATTTAGAATAAAATGTAATATTTAGATAGAAAAATTTAACTAAATATAAAATATTTTTAATTAGTTGATTTGAAAAAAAAATGTATATATTATATTTAGGTATATATAATAATATTATTGAATTATTTTTGATTTATATTGAATTACAAATTCATTTATTTTTAAAAACAACCCTTGTTAAGTTTTAATTTATTTATTAAGTTACGATTGACATTTAATTTTAGTTTAGAGTATAATTCATATGGTTAGTTTACAAAATGTCTATTACATATTTTTAAATTACTCTAATATAATATACAGGTTGTTTCATTAATTACCTAGTAATAGAACTGGGCAATATTTTGGAGTTCAAAAAAACAAAAGTTTCTTCTGGAGGTTTGAAATTCTCATCCGTTGGGAAGATACGATCTATTAAATTTTTTCTAAGCTTTATGTCTATAAAATTGAAGCCTTTGAAGATAAATTTAACTTATGTATAAAATTTAAAACATTTACAAATGTCCTTTTTAAAATTTTGTCAAAAATACTGAAGAGAAGACAGTCAAAAGTTTTCTTATATTTGATAACTTTAAAATTTTGGTAGACCATGGAAATCATGGAGAAGTACTGTTTTGAAAGAGGCAGAAGCGCAACGCAAAACGTGGTTACACTGAAAGGAATTGCTAAGGATCGTGAAAGGTAGAGAGGATTTGTTGACGCTCTATGCCCCACCAGGGGTTCTAGGATCCAGTAAGTAAGTATGTAAGTAAGTAAAATTTAAATTGAACTGATGAATAATTTAATCCCTTAAAGAAGAAACAAATACCGTAATCTATTTTTTATTGAAAACAAAGTGAGGGATGTGTAAAATTTGTATTTTAATAATTATTGAAAATTGGAAGTTTCAAGGACGAAATATTTGCAATCGAACATTAAAAAAAAAGTATAATAAACTGACAAGTGCATTTACAATTACAACGAATAATATTTTGGTAATCAAAGCTGCGATACTTTTGGGAAAGATTCAGATTAGAAACAATAATCTGGGGTAAAAATAATTTTTATTCTAGAGTGGAACCATTGTGCACATTTTTGGCAATCAAATATAACGGGATAATACTGAAAGCATTAGTTTCAAAATTGAATATTTTTTGACAACACACTAATATATTTTTTGAAAAATTTTAAATAATATTTTCCAAAATAACTTGTTATAGTGACAATTTAAATCGCAATATTAAAAATTTTTGTAAACGTACTATTTTAGCTCAAATTATTATTATAATTTAACTGTATACAAATTGATATAAAAATATAAATTATTGTAAAATTGAATTAGTATTTTAAAATCATAATAATATGATTTATGAATTTTGATATGATGTAATTTACTCATGTGTAAAAATATATTTTCCCATTAATATTTTAAATTCATTTTTTCAATTCATATTTAAATTCATCTCCATTTTTTTTTTTTTTTTTTTATTTAATATTAATTTTATAAATATTTATTTTATAAAATTTTTTAAATGAAATTAAGTCCGGTGTTCAAATCAAAAAATTTAATTATCCACAATACCGGATAATAAATATTTGACGCTTCCAGTATTAATGAGTATTTATAGATACTTACTTCTAACTATAAATAATGTTTTTGCGCTAATTTGTAAAATGTAAAAAAAAACAGAAAAAAAAAACCAAAAAAAAAAAATTACAATTTTATTGAATTATATTTCAATTAAATTTAATTATTTATATGCGGTTAGGATTTTTTATTTATAATTTAATTTTTAATTCTTATTTTTTCTTTTTATATATTATTTTGTTGTAAATTATAAGTTAAAAATAAAATTTAATGAATTTACAGATTTCGGAAAAAAAAGGGGTATGTAACAAATAAATTATATTGTTAATTTATATGTTATGTAAAAATTTGCTGGGATTTGAAAAAAACAAAAATAACAAAATCAAAATTCAAAAAGCAAATTACAATTTATAGAATAAATCATTATAATATAATTTAATATTTTTTTTTATTATGATGAATTGTAATATAAATTATTTTACTGATGATTTTTCATCTATGAATTAATTTTATTTATTGTGTTCATATTTAAAAAAAAAAAAAAATGTTTTTATCTTAAATATATGTATTTATCATAATTATAATTTAAATATTTGTTAATTTATTAAATGTAATTTATTGCAAGATTAATTTATATTTCCTTTAAAAAAAGGCATTTGTAGTTTTATGAAAAGTTTTTTAGTATACATATTTTGAAAAACTTTTGAAGGAATGTGCTAGTTAGTTTAAGTATCTAAAGATTTCTTTAACGTTTTGTCTACTTATAAATACAAGCAGGTTTAAATATTATTCAGTAATAAAAAGTTGGCAATTAACAAGAATTTAAACTCAAAAATAACATTGAACTTATGAATAAGAAATTTTTTGTGTTAAACACCGTAATCCGAGCTTAAGCATCTCTCATATACTTGGATACTTGTATATTAAGTCCTAATAATTTTTCATTTAATTTTAAAAACATTTTCCTCATCCCTCATAATGCCAGAATTATGTATTTTCCCAACTCCAATTCCCAATAATCATTTCATATCATTATCCTCGGAACTAAATTTTTAATTTATATAACAGGTTCCATTCTAAAATTATGTTGTGGTTGTGTTGCGTTAAATTCGCACACTACCTTGGAACTATGCACAGATCCAATTGTTTGGCTTTTTTCAGGTCCATCGTAAAAAAAAAAACAAAAAACGAGGAGGAATGTAGTAGTAGAGTTGACTGTGTGTACTCTAGGATACCTGTATGACCGTAACTTGATATTTTATTATCCGATTAATTATTTTTCGAAAAAATCGGAAATATACAACTTATTAGACTTTTAGTTATGTAAAAAATACAAGTTGAAAGACAGCTGTTTAAACCTCTTCCAGTACATAGACTATATTGTATTCAGACGTTGGCTATTAATGTTAGCTACTATTGACATAGAGTAATCCTCATCTAAAAAAATAGATTGTATCGCAACTACTCAAACCCACTGCACTTCACCAACTAAATTTTGCACAAACTTTGGCCATAAAACAAAAGAACTTTTGGAAAAATTACAAATATCTAGCATAACGCAATATTGAGTTATTTTCCTATAAAAAAAGAAGTTGTCTGTCAGGTACTCGAACCGGTGAAGCAAATTGGCTAGATTTCAACAGCGACGAAGGCTATTGCATAGAAAAGAATTTGTGAAAACTTTGCGTCACGACGTAATGGAAAATTTAGTATACCCTTTTGTCTTATAGTCATACGGGTATAAAAATAATGTCTTAGTACAATAACTTATTGATCTAAGGTTTGATATACTAAAACTCCATTCAAAAATTGAAATTTCATCATTTCACCATAGAAAACTAATAAGTTCGGTTTTGGGGATTCTACGGTTTAACTAGTATCCGCGTAGGACCAAATGACTATATATAAAAGATAGCCGGTGTTGCCAGCTTTCAAAAAATATATAGCTTTAGTGGCGCATATTATCCTTTAAGGACGAAAAGGACATTTAAAAGTATCCTTGTTATTTTAGTCTATTTTACAAAAACCGTTATAACTAGCGATCTGTTTAATATATTTATATTCAATCAAAGCTATTAATTAAGATGACGGTCTGGGAAATATTTTACCGTTTATTTGATGACGATAGGTGCTGCCGTTTTGGAGATATTGCAATTTTAAGTGGAATTTTAAAACAAAAAAAAAAAAAATTTTGAACTTTCAAAAAAACCATTATAACTATGAAATTTTCAAAAACACCCTGTAATTTTTATTATACTGTTAGAGAGGTCTTTTGACACTCTTTCCAACGGTATATAATAAGTATGGTATATGTTGATATATAGCCCCACCACACAACATGAATGAAAAACTGACACAACAATTTTATTAAAAAATACATTTTCATACTTTATTTCTCATAAATTTATTTTGCCTTTTTGTTGGGATGGTGTCATAATTCCAAAAAAAAAATTCCAAAGAAAGAAAAAAAAATAATTCCAAAAAAAAAAATTCCAAAAAAAAAATTCCAAAAATCAAAATTTAATGACAAACTATGTTTTAAAAACAGTAATTTTTTACATGCATATTTAAACAAATAAAAATTTAAAAATAGTGGGGGCTGCCGCCCCCAAACCCCCGCTAAACAAATTATTGAAACCCTGATTTTGAATCCAACTCTAAAATCCCTCCTAATTCAGAATCTCACGTATACAAATATATAAATATTCTGGAAAAAGCGTATAATCCTGTAATTGTAGCCAACTATAAAATCTCTCCTAATTATTTTTTACATGCATATTTAAACAAATAAAAATTTAAAAATAGTGGGGGCTGCCGCCCCCAAACCCCCGCTAAACAAATTATTGAAACCCTGATTTTGAATCCAACTCTAAAATCTCTCCTAATTCAGAATTTCACGTATACAAATATAAAAATATTCTGGAAAAAGCGTATAATCCTGTAATTGTAGCCAACTATAAAATCTCTCCTAATTATTTTTTACATGCATATTTAAACAAATAAAAATTTAAAAATAGTGGGGGCTGCCCCCCCCAAACCCCCGCTAAACAAATTATTGAAATCCTGATTTTGAATCCAACTCTAAAATCCCTCCTAATTCAGACTCTCACGTATACAAATATATAAATATTCTGGAAAAAGCGTATAATCCTGATTTTGTAACAAACTCTAAAATTCTTGCTCGCTAAAGCTATGGAAGTATTTTTTGGATTTTTTTTTGGAATTTATTTTTTGGAATTTTTTTTTTTTGGAATTATTTTTTTTCTTTCTTTGGAAGTTTGTAAATTTGGAATTTTTTTTTTGGAATTATGACACCATCCCAACAAAAAGGCAAAATAAATTTATGAGAAATAAAGTATGAAAATGTATTTTTTAATAAAATTGTTGTGTCAGTTTTTCATTCATGTTCTCTGGTGGGGCTATTTATCAACATATACCATACTTATTATATACCGTTGGAAAGAGTGTCAAAAGACCTTTCTAACAGTATAATAAAAAATACAGGGTGTTTTTGAAAATTTCATAGTTATAGTGGTTTTTTTGAAAGTTCAAAATTTTTTTTTTTTTTGTTTTAAATTTGCACTTGAAATTGCAATATCTCCCAAACGGCAGCACCTATCGTCATCAAATAAACGGTAAAATATTCTCCAGACTGTCATCTTAATTAATAGCCTTGATTGAATATATATATATTGAACAGATTGCTAGTTATAACGGTTTTTTTAAAATAGACTAAAATAACAAGGATACTTTTAAATGTCCTTTTCGTCCTTAAAGGATAATATGCGCCATTAAAACTATATATTTTTTGAAAGCTGGCAACACCAGCTATCTTTTGTATATAGTCATTTGGTCCTACTCGGATACTAGTTAAACCGTAGAATAGCCCAAATTTAACATAAGAAATATAATTATTTTAACACATTTCATATGATGTTTTATTATTTAAATTTTCATAATTTTGATTTTTATAAGAATTCGGTATGAATTCGTCCATGCATCAATGAATATACATCACCAAAAACAATGGATATCATTAGATATAAAGTCAAAATTGGTTAAATTTTTCCAATTCGATAAAATTTCTTATGATTTTATTTTACCCCACCTCTGATATAATTACACAAAATAGAAACTGTGAAAGCGCTTAAAGGTAGATTAACTTGAGTTTTAAAAATTTTATGCATTTCTTGAGTAATTCATCATAAAATGCTCGTTATAAATAGTTCTATATACTTTAAATAAAATATTTTAAATTTAAGATTGATCCGAAGTAATCCAGAAAAACAAAAACAAACAAAAGAACTTTCTAAAACTTTATCAGATTATTTTTTTATATTTATATAAAATAATGAATAATTAACTTAAAAATAACAAAAAACTAAAAAAAAAACACATTATCTTATATAGGGCTTGAAAGGATATACCTATCTTAAGTGTCAATTATTCTTAACATTTATTGTGATCTCTCTTAAATTTTTTTTCTTTTTCTGTTTGTTTTTTGTTTGTTGTTGTCCTCCCATTATCAATAAAAGTTTATCTTATATTTGGTTTTCTCTGTTTTTTATTTGAATATTATACTCTTTCTCTCTTTAATGTTTTTTAGAAAAAAAAATCCCATACAACGAGCACAAAAAAAATTTGTGATATTTTAGAGAAAAGAAATTCAAAGTCATCATTCTTAAATTATACAATTTTCTAATAAAAAGGAAAAACCCTATTGACCGATAATTCAACAAAAAACACGATGTTTCATTTGTGCTCCGCCTTGACATTTTTTTATATTCATTTTTTTTTTTCTTGAATCTTTTGGAAAATATTTTTTTTTTTTATTTTTTTATTAAAGCACAAAAAAAAAAAAAAGAAAAAATTTCTTTTTGTCACTGAATATCAAAAACTGTCTTTTATATTAGAACATATCTCATATCTATCAGATGGAATATTTAAGACTTTTTTTTTTTGGTGTAAAATAAAAAATAAAAAAAAATATGATATAAACATGGACGTATTAAGATCTAATTGAAGATAACACAAATTCACTATATAATTGTGTATAATAGGTGGTGTTGAATTAAGTTTTTGTTTTAATGTCTGGATGGCATAGTGCTTTTTCTTTTTTACTTCTGGGGGAGCAAAGGGCTTCCACAAAGCTTCTGTATTTCAATCTTTTGTGAGTTAGTTGTTTTACTTCTGCCCACGTTCTGCCGCTTTTCTCAATTTCCTTAGGGACTGACCTTTTCTAGGTCTTAAGTTATCCTAGGTCTTCCCACACTTCTTTCCCCTGTGTTATCCAGCCTAGTGCCAGGCGCGCAATGTTTTTACTGCCCTGATATTCTCAGTAATTCCTCATTTTAAATTCTCCTGGGCCATCTTAAATTTTGAATTGTTTGGAGGCACTTATTCTCAAATAAGTGCTTAGAGTACAGAATTTTGATTTTAAGAACCTTATTCATAAAGATCAGTTCTTTGAGTTCTAAGAGTTCCATCAATTCTATTAATTATTTGCCTATAGTCCCTTTGATTTTCTATTTCCTACATGTAAGATTTAGAAGAACTTGGCATTGTAATATGTCAAATAGAGTGTAAAAAGAAAAAGACATTATTCTTAATTAAGACATTATTCTTAAAAAAACATTATTCTTAATCATGCTTAATGATCATGATTTTATATACATGGATGTGTATGAAATTTTTAGACTTCCAAGAAGCATTTAATAGCATCAAACTAAGTTGGATCTACAACTTACTAAGAATTAGAACAAAATATAAGAAGCTTAAAATCAAAAATATAAGCAACGTACAGGATCCAAAGTTTTAAATTGCACCTCTCTTGGTCACTCTTAATGAGGACAGAATTTAAACAATATTATCCGGCTCTCTGTGATACGACAAGTTAAAGACGGAAATGTCCAAAGAGAAAAAGTCAAAATCCAAAGAATGATCATTCTGTGATATGTTATTTTTTGGACTTAATATTAGTAAATCACATAAAATTACTTTTGATAATTAAAAAACTTTTATATCTAGAATGTATCGAAAAGCAAGCCATCTAATCAAATATTTTTATTTTATTGTGAAGAATGTTTGTAACTATCTTTGGAGATGACAACATCAAATTAAATAATTTTAAAATTGTATACGTTATGTGAATATAAAGGATGTCTAACCAATTATGTATTGGTTTATTTGTCAGGGTTTCAGTTAAAAAGTCTCTGGGATAAGAAAATTATATGCAAAAAATGAAATTCTTGTATTAGTCAAGCGCTTAACAACCTAATGCTTAAAGAAACTGAAGGTTAGTTTAAGTGGCTTAGTGAATTCTTAATGTCTTCTTCTATAGAAGTAAAACTGGGAAAAAATTTTGAATAATAATAAGCCAAAGAATAACCCATTTTATCAAACATTTTAAATTATAATAAACCACCAATTCTTTAATTTTATGACCCGCTACTGATAAAAGCGCAACAACAACAAAAAAAAAAGAAACTTAAGAAAGAATTGAAAATTGAAGCACTTTTATTTCATTTTATTCGATTTTTTTTTTTTATTTTTTTGATTTATGACTTTGAGTTCTTCTGAATTTTCTATTCATTTTATTCAAACTTTTAATATATGTATATATATATCATAAATATATACATATATCCTTTATTGTATTGTATGTTATAATATGTTTGGTAATATTTTGTATAAAATGTTTGGGTTTATAAATGCCAATACCATAAAATCCACAAAAAAATTATTTTTTTTTAACAATTCACTAACCATCGTCATCGGTGAGGTAACAAAAGTCCCAGAGTCAAAAGTTTCCGGAGGAATTTGTATATAGAGTAAAATATAAAATTTATCATAAGAACAAACTAAATAATACTACTTATAAAAATTAATAAATTGTATATATCCCCCACGCTTAAAAGGAAAGGTATGTTTTACTATCTTATCACATTCTAGGGGAATGCTCTGGAGAGCAATAGGGACTGCTTCTTGTTTAAAATTTTATCTTCCAAGGAATAAAATTTAAAATAAATAAATATAAATTTTTTTCAAAATGGAGTCCAAATCTTAATCAAATGTTTGAAAATATAATGGTGAGTTATGTAAAATTTTTAGGTGACTTTTGCCGCACTACTATAGTGAATCCTGATTCAAAAGGGACTTTTGGATTATGTTTTTTTGAATCATATCAAGTCGTCCGTGGATTTTTAGCTCCGGGACTTTTGTCAAACCCCCTATAGTCATCATTATCATCATGTGCGTAGATTGTGGTATAATTTTTTTTTTTTGAATAAAAAGTCAGTTCTGTATGAAAAAGTTCAATTTTGCAAATCATAGTCAGAAAAGGACAGCAACACTATTAAAAAAAAAAAAAAAATTGAAATTCTTTCAATATTTTATTTTCCAAATATTTTGGGATTTTTTTTGTTGTTGTTATTTTTTTTTTATGAATGATTTCTTATACATTATTTGGTGTTTTTTTTTCTGTAAAAGTCTTGGGAGCATTTTTTGACTTTTTCTTTACAATTTTGCTTTAATTTTTTTTTTGTGAGATTTGTTGTGTATTGCAATCTTCTTTTTTCCTCGAATGATTTCAAGTCATGTCACAAAACAGAAGTCGATACATTAAGTTGAAGCCCAAAAAAAAATGTTGATATAAGAGTGGAATAGAAAAGCAATTGAAATTAAAAAAAAAAATCGAAAACGAAGAGGAAATTACAAAAAAAAAAGCACAAAGATTTTTAAATTGTCATTTTGGAATTTTTTGTATTTGCCATCAATAGAAAATTTTATTTCGAGGAATTTAATGGTAAAAAATGTAAAATAGTTTAAAAATAAACTTTAAAAAAGAAAAACCTTTAATATAGATATGTTTTGAACTTTTTTTTTTAACCGACTTGCGACAGTTCTATTTAAGTTTAATTAAAATATAAATTGAAGTTTTTTCTTTGCTTTCGAAGAAAAAAGTTTTTATTGGGAAATTTTTTTTTTTGTTTTTGCGGAATTAATTATTAGTGACGTCAAATGTGTATTTATATTTTACAAGAGTTTTCGAATATATTAGAGAATATTTATTTAAACATGGGATCAATAAATAAATCCGTTATATCAAGAATTAACCTTAAATAACACTGAGTTGTAGAAGCATACAGCTGCTGCCCGCACAAAATCGTTTAAAAGCTTTTAAGGTTAAGGGTAAGTTTTAAATTTTATAAATCATGTAAAGTCCAACGTCAACAACTTAAATTGTGTCGATATTTTAATGGTTCTTGATATCAAATTTTTATTATAGAAAGTTGAGTTTGTTAAATTTTCGTCTTAAAAGTGGCGAAGAAGCTAGCGAGTTGGAGTCAAAGAGTCTAGTCAGATAAAGAATTTTATTCTTTAATGTATTAAATATTAATTAAAATATCCGACTAAGTGATATGAGAAAAGTCCCAAAGTCATTAGTTCATTATAATTACCTATATATGCAAAAGAAAGTTTGTTTTCTTGCTTTTTTGCGTGTAGACTTCTAAACTGCTCTGCCAATTATCATGAAAATTATACGGAAAGAGTTTTTGGGTATGGAATTGATGTTGAGGCTGTGTATTTAAATTTTTTTGTTATAAAATAAAAACGGTTTGACCGCTTGACTTAATATTTCGAATTCGTGTTATTGTTTGATTATGGAGTTGAATTTATTAACAGAATTGGAATTTAACGCATATCGGCGAGACGTGTGGTCAAAAAAAAATGTTTAGAAGCGAAGTACGTCCAATTTTACGAACTACTGTTTTGACTGAAAATGAAGTGTCAAAAATTTTCCCAACTCCGATAACATATTAATATAGAGGATTTTTAAAAGCCTCTAAAGATTTGACGACCCTCACTTAGGAAAAAATCTAATTTTACTTGAATATATTTTTTTTATTCATCTATTCCGGCTTGAGCTGGACAATAAGTAGGTTTTGTATGTTGATACTATATCGATACAAGTCGTAGGTCAGGTAATTTACAAGTTTTTATGTTAAGGATGTAATCCCGCATTTATATTGTCATAATTAAGATTTTTAAAAATTAAAGAGTCTGATAAAGAGTCTGACAAAGTTTTAAATTCGAACACTGATCAGATCATACCTTATAATTGGAATTACTATTGTTTACTGAATCAGATAACAAATTTATAAAAACTTAATAATTGTGAATTTGAATAAAAATTATTTGCAAGCAAATATTTCCAACATTTGTTAATTACAACAATAATTCTAATTAAGGATATCGTTTATTTTAAAATGTTAACTTCATTTATTTAATTAATCACCTAATACTTCTAAATTTGATTTAAAACGAGATATATATACAAATATTCTTTAAATTAAATTATTGCCTATTTAAATTCATTTTTCTTTCCCACATCCTTCTTAAAAATAAAAATAAACACGTATATCTGTCTTTATTTCCGTTTCCGTTTTTTTATTTCTAATCATAACTTAGCTTAACCCAACATCATTTCAGTTTAGTTCAGTTTTAATATAAATAAACCATTAAAAAAAAATTTTAAAATTCAAAAAGAAAACTAAGAACCAAAATGCATTACCAAACCAAAGTTAAGATTTCTTCAATGGTTTACGGTGTTGTGGTCGAGTGTTCTGTCTTTTTTTTTTACAATTTTTTAGTACTAGGACTTACTGCAGTAGAAGAATATGCCATATTGGATGCATTTCTAAATTTCTGGTATACAACAATATATAAACCTCTAATGTTACAACATTTTATATGGTTTAAGAGGTAACCATATTTTTATTACCAGTGTCAAAGTATATATTTTCATCTAATATTACATTTAATATTCTATATAACTTGTATAACATATTTTGGGAAACTGGATGATATAATGGTTTATTATTTGCTTGTGCAAAATGTTATGGTACTTAAGTGGGAGTTTTTATTCTTGAAAAGAAGTTTAGAAGGATAATTTTTTTATAAGATTTATTTATATAGGAACTATAATGTAAGGAACTACAGAAAGGTTTGGTAATGCATAGGAACTATTATAGGAGTTATATAGGAAATTTAAAAAGGAATAAATTTTATTATACATTATATATTATAGTTAGTTATAAAATATTTTTAAATCTTATAAATTTTTCGATTAAATCAGTATTTATTACTTTTGATATTTGTTGTGGTTTAAGTTTTTTTTGTAACTTTAGGTAAGTAAAATAACGGTTTTCCGGAATAACAGCATAACAAGAGTTATTTGATTTTGGTTAAGGGAAGGAGTATAATGTAATATGATTCACTTAATTGAGTTTGATTAGATGGATGCTTTTTTTTTGTATGAGTCTTAATGTCCTTTTTTTAGCACATTTTCAAAAAATTTTGTAAAAATGTGCCTATATTGTTTCACTCTGTCCGTTCGTCCGTCTGTCTGTCCGTATGTTTAAAAAAACTGTTACATCGTTTGAAATAGAGAAAAGAATTTTTAACCACGAGTAAGCATTACAAAAAAAATAATTTCGTAGAAGAATTTTTTTCTGTAGCCCCACCCGTTAGGGAGCTGCAGCCCCCCAAAGTTGGGAAAAGCCCTATATTCAAATTGTTATAACAAAAGTTCTAGTAGGTATATTTTCAAAATGAAAACGCCAAAAGATAGCTGGTCTTATAAACTTTATAAATAAATCTTTAGGATTGCCATACGGTACTAAAATTTACCATTACGCAAAACTCAATTGTTGCAAAATTTTTGGCTACACATATCTTCTAAACGGGCCAAGCTAGGGTTTTGAAATTTTGGGAGTAGTTAGATCCTCTGAAATAAGTAGAAGTCGGTTAACAAATTTTTTTTGTCACGTCCCCTGTTTTGCAGCTATAAAGGCTCGAAAATTGAAATTTGCTATTTTTAAACACCTGTAACTTGAATACCTGTTCAAATTTTTTTTAACATATGTTAAAAGATTTTCTTAAATTTTAAAGCGGTTCTTTAAATTGAAGAAAGTGTGTCTCAGTTTTAACCATTTTTATAGTAAAATTCTAAGTAAAATGCCAATTTTTTGTGGAATTCACAATTTAATTACTAGAACCTAAAACAGTTGAGGGAAGGGGAGTAGGGAGGATTAGATCCTTGAGAAATTGGGCAACCTTCCCCATAGAGGGGCTATAAGAACCTATAAATTAAAAAATTTACTGTTTTTATAAGTAAGTAGTAACTTAGTCACCAACGTATATATTTGGTTCCGATAAAATGGTAAGTATGAAAAACTGTATTATTTTGAAAAAGTGGTTTTTTAAAAACCCTTGATTTTTTTTATCACTTGTTTTTAATTCCTATTAAGTGCAACTTATAAATGAATGCGGAGTGTATATTAATCTATTATTTACTTAAATGATTGTATTAATTAGCCTGTCCGTGCACATGTTGGAATATGTTGGAATTTGGGGGATATATTATATTCTTTATTATTAGAATTGATCTTAATGAATTCCACATACAACTTAAGGCTGAGAAAGTATTTAGACCTTATAACATGTAGAAACTTCTGAGATTTTCAAAGGATACAATTTAATTTGTTGTAAATATATTGTAATAAATTTATATTGGCTTATAAGATATTTCTTTATCTGTGAGTTATATTGTCAAATGAAATTTTATATTTAATAGTTTAAAATGTCTGCCTTACACTTAGGATTTAACTGATTCTCAAGATTAAACATGGTGTACCCATTTTGACTATGTATTGTCTCCCGGATATATCTAAATGATATCGAGTTTCTTAAGGAAATTTATCTAAGTCTAATATAGGTCAACCACTCAATTTTCTGTTCGTTAACCTGTTTCTGGCAGAACGACTTTTAGTTTTTTCGTTACCGTACTCCTTTTACGTACTTTTTTTACTCCCTGTACTCATTAGATTCTAAAGAAAGTTCTGAAATTTTCCTGTTGACCAGTTGCTTTAAATTTTAATTTCATACATGGTTTTCCAAGCGAGAATTAATTCAAATCCTAAGTTTCCGATAGGCATTTTAAATTATTTCATAAGAAGTTAAAATTTGTAAAAATGCAGTTAAGTGCAGTTGCATATATTTTTTATTATTAAATAAAACTTTTCACATTACATATATTTAATAAATTGAAGAATTTTGAAACACGTTCTAGCACTAAAGAAGTCTGCAAGTCGTAAACGACATACTGGTATTTGTAAAAATAAATAATTTTAGTGAAATTAAAAGAATATTTTCTTCCTTTGTAGGTAAATGTTTAATATTTAAAAAATGTCTAAAAATCATTTGTGAATTTATAAAACCAATAGAAAACCAAATAAAGAAAATACAGCAAGGATTTTAAATCTCAAGATATCAAAAAATTAAACAAGAAATAAAAAAATTTTAAAGCGAAAAATTTTTCTTCATATTGTGACGTGCTGTAATTTTCATTTTTTAACCAAGTGATTATTTTTATTTCTTTTTTTAATTTTTTTTTTTCTCATATCACTTATGAAAGTGAATTGTTTTTTGTTTTTTTTTTTAATAAAAACCCCATGTCTGTATATTATATAATATGATATCATATATATACATATAAATTCATATTTTGCGTATAAAAGATATGCCAGAAAAAATCTTTTACCCTGATTCTTAAACAGACATCACTTTTGAATGAACACCATACAGGGGAATATGCGATATTTTTTAACTGGAAAAATTTAAAAAATGAGATTTTCAAAGGAATAAAAAAAAACTCCGCAACAAACACTGCCTTACAGTTTTTTGCAAAAAAAAAGAAAAAAAAAATGTTGTTTTTTTCTAACACCTACCACTTATAAATACAAAAATTTAGTATAGGAAGGAATTTTAATTTAAAATATATTATATATTACATAATAATATGTGACATACATTATAATATTTTTTTTTTTTTTAAAACATTTCATTGTATCTATAAATATACGTTCATTTATTATATTCATAAATATATATTTTATATTAAATATATGAATATAACGTGTGTATGTGTAGAAGTTATTCTGTCAAGTGATGACAGATTATTTCATAAGTTACAATAAAAAAGTAATAAGGTAAACTAAACATACATTATAACAAACATTTTCATAAACATAATTTAAATTTATATATGATTTAATATAATTTATATGACAGTATCGGACAAAAGTAATAGGTTACTATTTTTGATTTTAATATTCAATTATATGGTATTTGTGTAAGAATTAAGAAGTGATTATTGACGTTTTAATTAAAAAAAAAAATTTATATGAAAGTATATGTCATTTTTAAAATACAAGCTATGTATTTCCAAAATGATTGATAAAATAATGACAGCGTGTATTAAAAGAGCATACATACACAAATGGTATGCAATGGCAATGGCTTTGTATTATAAAATTACAACTTTAAACAGTTTTGTGTCTTCTTATTTTTAAAGAGTAAAAAGTTTTTTTGGAAAAATGTAATGTAAGTTTAGGCCTTTAAGATGTATGGTTCGCTATTATGGTATTAATAACTAATTTTAAATAATAAATAATCTATTTTTTATATTCAAAATCCTAAGTGGAATAAGATTTAAAAGTTTTTCAGAGTAGTATTCAATAGAATTACAGATTGATTCGATAATAGTTAGACTTTATTAGATAATAGTTAAAAAATTTGATGAAGTCCAAAGTCGTTAGCATACATTAAGTTGTAAAAACGCCCAATAATATGCATAAGAAATATTTCTAAATATAGCAATTTGCCAAGGCACAAAGGCTGCAATGGGCTGGGCACATGATGCGAATGAGCGAAAACCGATCGCAAAAGCGAGCCTTCAATATTAAACCTGATCTAAGAAGAAGTAGGGGCAGGCCACGTTTGAGATGGATTGATAATGTTGAAAATGATGCTCGAGTGTTGCAGGTTGGAAATTGGAGAAGTGCTGCTCAAGATCGCGATGCGTGGCGAGATGTTGTGAAGAAGGCCAAAGCTCACATCGAGCTGTAGCGCCACAAGAAGAAGAAGAAGAAGAAGAGAAGATAGCAATTTATCATCTTTTGCCTCGGTGGCCTCAGTGCCAAGGCATCACAAGGACATCGGTGGCCTCGGTGCTATGCATTTGGCATAGAAACCCAGTAAAATAAGTGATTTTGATTACAATTTCCCTTTAAGATCAAATATAATAATAGTATAGTATAATTACATAAATAAATGAATAGAGCCAATAGTATAATATAATAATGGTATCCTTTTCACCGACACTGTACATTTTGGAGAATAATCACCACAATATAAATAAATTTATTTAGAATCTTTAAACCTCCTAATATTGGTTTGAATGGTAATTTTGAAATTTATTTTTTAGTCAGTGCAATAAAGTGTTGGGTATATTTTGTATTACGTATATGAGTTTTGAATACTTTCGCTTCCCATTATCCATTTACAAAAAAAAAAAAAATATCCTGCTTATCACCATGGCAATTGTTTTTTGATTTGTCTTTTTATATGCTTTTGGCCTTGTTGTCACCTGCCTACCTGTTTTTTTTTTCCTTTTTTTTACTCGTATGACGGAAAAATAATTTTCATATTTGGTGGTATTTTTTTTTCAACATTTATATCTTCAAGTTTTTTTTTATTTAAGATTTTATAAAGAAAAGTGAAATTGATTGTATAGTTGTATTGTAATTTTCCCAAAGCGAAATGAAATGGAAGAATGATAGATATGTGTAAAATTGTAATATGAATGGAATGCCTAACATTTTTTTTTTTTAGAAGGAAATCACCTGATGGCTTCTTGTGTCAAAAGATGTCAACTTAAAAGGTTAATTTGCTATTTATTATTGTATATAATATATTGTATGTAATTTGAATTCATTTTATTTTTCTAAATGAAATGTTTAATATGAATTGTAATTTTTTTTTTTTTTTGGGATGAGATTAGTGGGGCAATCCATTTTGATGAAAAAACAGACAAATGTTAGAAAATGTTATTTAATATAAAGTGGTAGTGTTAAATTTTCACAAAATGACAATTGGAATTATTGTGGTGCTGCTTAAAATTCAAACAAAACTACAATAAAGATGCAAAATAATGAAATAGTTCTATAGTAGCACCTGTATTGTAAATTAATAATTAACGAAATTAAAAAGAACTGCTCAATTCATTCTTGTACTTTTCGTTGAGAATAAAGTGAAATGTAGTCCTCTGTCCAGTGCTAAGGGTGTATGCTAATTAATTTTTCAGTTTTTTGCACAGTTTGGAGTTATATGATATAAATTAGAATTGTTTTGTTTATTTAGGACAATTATTTCAAAATCCGTTACAATGATAAAATTTTGAATTTTTTAAATAATATTGTACTTAAGAATGTTTTTAGTTTTAAATCGAAGCATGATTTCTGTATAAACCAAAAACGAATGCTTTTTTGTTTGTATATTTATTTGTTTGTTTGTATGTTGCTCATAGATTCGTAAATTATTCAGTCGATTATTATGATAATATGTATAGAAAAGTTTTTGGGTACGTTGGGTGGTGCTTCTGGGCTGCCAAATTTGGCTGTAATACAAAAGCCTGCTTGAACTTTTTCGTTCTAAAATGTAAACGGTTTGACTAATGGACTTCAAATTTTGTATACGTGTTGTTGCTTGGCAATGGAGTTTAATGTAGTAGTATACTTACAACTTATTACCCTTTGTTGAATAACAATTGGTCAAAAAAATTTTAGAACTGAATTATATCCAATTTTGCGAAGTACTGCTTTGACTCAAAATTAAGTGTCAAAATATATACTGGCGAGTTTCAGTTACTAAGCTTAATTGATGTATTAAATTTTTTTTAAATTAAATTAACTTCAATTAAAAACCCATTGAGATTAGCGAAAACGCGCATTGTGCATTAGCAAGTATTAAATAAACGTCATTATTGGCAATATCAATTATGCAGAATTTTTAAAAACTTTTATTCATTTGTACCATATTATTTTTATAACTATTACAATTTCCTTTAAAAACCTCATCAACAAAAGCTAAAATTCAATCGGCCCCACTAATTTGTACTTCAGAATATTAAATAAAAAAAATTATTTTTTATATGGCAAAACATTTGAAAAAAAAAAAATCGCGGATAAAATGAGAAAAACACAATAACAGGATAAAAAAAAAAAATAATAATACAAAAATAAAAATAAATCTTTCCTCATTTCTTTTAATTTATTTAATGGTTTCTAGTAAATCTTATTTCGCGATGAATTGTAGAATAGACCACCGTGGATTACAATAATTTTAAGTGGAAATGCTTTTATACAAAAAAAAAAAACAAGGGATTTTGTATTTACAAAATTGTTCATACAAATCCTTTAGGATAATTTGTATTTTTTTTTTTATAACTGTGTATTTGGTTCCCTATAATAATTTTAATAAATAAAGGGATAAAAAAGGAATTGTGTTTGTGTATGTGTGATTTTTTTTTTTTATTTAACACTTTAAGTCATTTATTCAGCCTTGAAAGGATTTTAAGTTTTTTTTTTTTATTTTATATTTAAATGTTTCAGTTAAATAATAAAATTAATGATGTTATTGTTGTAGATGTTGCTGTTGTTGTGTTCTTTTTGATTTCTTTGTTGTTTTTTTATTGTGGTAAAACGTATTACATTTGTGTTATTATTATTTATTAATTTTGTTAAATTGCTTTTTTTTTTATTTTTTTTTGGTTTTTAAGATAAAAATATATTTTTATTTAATATTTTTTTATTAAATATTTTTATTTATGAAAATATATTATACAGTTTTATATGTTATATTTTATTACGGTTATTATTGCATACAAACATATTTTTTAAATAGGAAAGCTTATGAGATATTTTTAAATACTTAATTGTAATTGATCTTATGTTACAAATACAAAGCAGTAAGTACCATATGTTCGAAATTTTAGTTTCAAACATTAATACCAAAATTTGGTTGTTGACTCCCAAGGAAAATGGTTTAGCCCAACTTTTGAAGCCGAACTTTAAATAAAACGTAAAAACAGAAATAAAAGTTTTTATTATAATGAGTAAATTGAAAGAACGACTTCAGAAATATTCGAAATCTTAGCAAACCTTATATTGATGTGGTTTATTTCCTAGTACCAACGGGTGAATGTAATTCAAAAATAATTTTAGATCTGAGTTTAAAATTCTCACAGTTTTATCATGAATTTTATTCTTCAAATCATAGAGCAAGATTCATGCACCTCCCCACCTTCTTTAGTATCTATTCAATAACTAATTTGAAGTATAAATTTTTAATATTCTGACAAAATTTCGTTAGAAATTAACTATTCAAAAATTTGAATAGAAAAATATATTTATCGGCTTAAACTTTATTGACTTAAACGTCCTTCTATTGTCACAATTATGATCAAAATAACCCAAGATCAGTTCAATATAAATGAAGAAACGAAAAGTTTCGGAACTTGTTCGTAATAGTTTAATTCGTTTTCACTAAATTATACGTATACTGTCGAAGTTTTAAGAAATTACCCCTGAACAGTTTAATATAAGAGTAGAAACAAGTAGTTCGGAACTTGTTCGGAAACGTTTAGTTTTTTTCCACTAAATAATAAAAATTTAACGGAAATAATATATGATAGAAAAAAAAACCCTCTTGGTATTGCAATAATAATTATATTGTTATTGTTTATAAATTTACCGGGACGTTGAATAATAAAAATACTTTTCTATAAAAACAACTTAGTAAGAATTTTTTTAAAAAATATTTAACATACGGGGAAATTACTAAAAGTGATCAATTTTCTTAACCAATAACTATTTTAATATTTATTATGATTGTGTTCTGATTTAACAAAAATAATAAATTTTAATTGTTTAAATAAATTTGGTATTAAAAATGCAGACATATTGTTAAATAATCTGAAATATAAATTTTTATATTAAAACGAGGAAGAGTGTAGTAGAGTAGACTGTGTCAACTCTGGGATACCCGTATGACCGTTATATAAACATTATATCATTATTATTATAAACATTAATTACTTTTGGCAAAATTTCAAACATACCAGTTTTATTAGGTGTAGTTAATGCTCATATAAAAGAAGGAGTTGTATGGCAGCTACTCGAACCCTCTGCAGTAGACCAACCAAATTTTGCAGTAACTTTGGCCATTACACTAAACTATTTTTGGCAAAGTTTCAGACCCCCAACGTTAATAGGTATAGAGTAATGGTCATATAAAATAAGAAGTTGTATGGCAGCTACGCGAACCCTTTACAGTAGACCAACAAAATTTTGCATTAACTTTGGCCATTACACTAAACTATTTTTGGCAAAATTTCAGACACCCACCTTTAATAGGTATAGAGTAATGCTCATATAAAATAAGAAGTTGTATGGCAGCTACTCGAACTCACTGCGCCAGACCAACTAAATTTTGCAAAAACTTTGACCATAAAACTAAACCACTTTTGGCAAAATTTCAGACACGTAACTGTAATACGTACAGAGAAATACTCATATAAAAAAAGAAGTTGTATGGCAGCTACCCGAACCAATGGACCAAAATGGCTGAATTTAAATAGCGATGACGGCTATTGCAAGAAAACGAATTTGCGAAAATTTCAAGATCCTAGCTCTTTTAGTTTTTGAGTTATCGTGCGGACGGACGGACGGACGGACAGACGGACGGACGGACGGACATACATAGCTAAATCGACTTTTTTTTCGATTCTGATCCGATCCATACACTTGAGTCCATATCTACCCCCCCTATTTCTCTGCGTTACAAACGTAATGGCAAATTTAGTATACCCTTTGACCTACAGTCATACGGGTATAAAAATATTTAAGAAAAATCTTAAAAATTTTAAAATGTTTTTTATTGTTATGGAGAAAAATTCAATTTGTAATAAAGTTAAATGTATTCTTTCAATAATTTAAAGGAATAGTAGTTGTAGTAATATAGTTACTAAAATATTAATTTTTAAATGAGAAATTTTGCAAAAAGTCAGGATTTTTCAGATTGATAAAACACATCCAGAACGCTATAGAAAATTAGAAATAGCTCTCCGGTGGAGGCACTTGCTTTACATTTGAATTGGTACTGTCAAATTCTATTAAAAGCAAACAGTGAGCGTGTTCGGCCACGTTTCCATTATATATCCGAAATTGGGATTTTGGGTCGGATACCTCCCAAAATAGATGGTACAAAAAATGGTACTAAAAATAGCTCTGCTCTGTTTCCCCTATGTTCCGAATTTTGGATTACTTTGAGTGATTGTTCAGATACCTTCACAAAAAAGCTTCCACATTTATCTTTAGACCAACTTATCTTTTAAATTTCTATAGTAAGAAAATTTTAAATTTGGTACCATGTAGTTCTGTCCTGTTTCGTCCTGTTCCGGTTCTTGTAACTGTCAATTAAATTTGTCAATGCATAGTATTCCTAAGTCAGTTGAATCGGCTTACAGTTATTTCAGTACTTGTTTTGTATTCAAGTTTACAAAGAACTTTTGTTAATTAAGTTCTTAATAATATGAAGAATACGAGTTAAACTGAATAATAGCACGAATTAAATTGGGTGCAGGCCAGAGGCTGAGAATAAAATAATTTAAAATATTGTGTAGACACTCTTGTTCTTGACATATATTTAAAATTTAACATCACTTTAAACACTTTTGTTTTTGAAATATATTTAACATTTTACATTTATAATAAAAGAGTGTCATTTATTGTATTATAAATTAATTTAATTACAATTTAATAATTGAAAAATTCAACATAATAATCCTATAATAATGTAAAATAAAATTAAAATATGTATAATTTTAATGATATTTAGGTAAATTATATTTATTTATAGGCACTTGAGCAATGATTTAATTTTTGCTAATATGATTATGTTTTTTTAAAACCTCCACTTCTAAATTTTATAGAAGAAATATTCAATTAAAACTTAATACAGAAAATTTGCTATATTTTTCTAATTTTTACTATTGTTGGTAAATTAAAATTTAAATATTTCAGTAGGTGCAGGACCAAAACCGCCACAGCCAGAAATCTCATTAGGACTTTCTACTTACTACTATAAGATTAAAGTTCCAAAAAACAAAAGGCCAACCGTCCCACTCGACGTACAAAAGTTAAATTATAAAATATTCTTTAAAATGTGACAATTTTGATTTTGAATACATCTGTAAAGTCCCTTCTAACAGAGAATCTCACGTATACAAATATATAAATATTCCAGAAAAAGGTGGTAATCTTTATTTTGAATTCACCTGTCAAATTCTTCCTAATTCAGAATCTCACATATACGTATGTAATGTTGCTCTTGTTTTTTAGTTTTTTGTCTTATATTGGTAGGTCCAATATCCAAATGGGGATTATGGCTATGGGAATTGTGACTCAGCACCGTTCCAATCAACATTAATATTAAAAATCTATTTTAATTAATTATATATTATATAAATAATTTATTAATACACAAATATTTATTATTTAAATGTTATGACTAGGTACAATTTTTTTTTAACTGAATAATTCAATTTTATAAAAATGTAAAGTTAAGTAAGTCATAAACATTTTAATAAACTTATTTATACAACAGTAAACATTACTAAAATAGTCAGCCACATTTACCTTTGAGTATATATTATATTCTTTTGTATTTAAAATTTATAAAATTCTTTAAAAAAAAAATGAATGAAAAGAATTTTGTAAAATTCTAAGATGATTTTCATTCAAAATAACATCTAGAAGTCACTTGTGTATAACTTTGTTTGTAAAAAATTCATTGTAAATATTTTTATAGTTTTGTGGTCTTAAAGAGTTTTATGTCCTTTTAAATATTTTATATGTACTTATATATATAATAAAATATGCATAAACAATATATTAGATAGGTACATAAAAAAAAAAATAAAATTTTATATTATGCAAATATTTTATACAATTTATATTATATGTAGACTATATGATTCTATTTGTATCAGAGATTGGCGGTTGGGTTCCATTTATTTTATAATGCAGGTTTTTTTTTTTTTTACTGCAACATTTTACAACAATATTCTTTTAGTTAAATTATTTATGGTATCTTATTTTGGAAAATAAACTTAAAGTATGTGAATTATGTTTTATTACATACAATCTACAACAATATTAGTTTTTAATAACTTTGTTATGTTTAGATCTTAAGAAATTATGAAGAAAGTTCTTGTGGTTTTACATATAGAAAGTAGGAACTAACCATATAATTAAAGTCATAAAATATTATTGTGTATAAAGTTTTTGAGGAGGAAAAACTTAAGAAAAAGTATCTAAACCTAAGGAAAAGTAACTTAATAAATTGCAATTTTGTATTAGAATATCTTGAGATCTTTTGTATAGTAAGAACTAAATTTTTTTTTATCAAAATACTTTATAATGCATTCAACTCATTTCCAAATAATGGTCGGAATAAATAATGGAAATTATAGATTTATATATAAATATAAAAACTATTAATAAAATAACTATTAATAAAATAATTTATTTTTCTTAATAGTTATGAATAATTTATTTAAATATTTTAATTATTCATGCGAAAAAAACCACAATAATTTATTTAACAAAAGGTCAATAATTTTTCATTTTAAATTTTTCCATAATTTTCCAGAATTTTAATTTCTAAGAATAATATATATATATATTTATTTATTTATAACAAGTACCAGGACAATAGTAAATATTGGTATATTTCGTATATTAATTTAATTAATATTTTAATATGTAAAAAAAAAAATAAAATTTAATAAAATTTAAATCATATTTACTTTAAAAGTATTACAAATTTTTTTTTTTATAATTCGGACTAAGGATGAGAAAATAAATGATGTAAAAAATCCTTTTTAATTTGTAAAACTTGCTAGACATTTGTATTATATTGCATAAAATTTAAAAAACAAATATTACTTATATATTTTTATTATAACATATATATACAATAATATATAAGGTATAAAATATGCAAACTTTTTATTGCAGTTAGAGAAAAAAATGAATAATGAACTTGTTATAATTTATTGTGTCTGTCATTTTTAATGTTTAATACGGGTTGGGTCTGAAGTCTCGGTTCAGTAAATCCTGTTTTCACAAAATTTAGTTTTAGAAAATCTCGTTTCGAAAATCTCGTTTTAAGAAAATCTTATTTTAGAAAATCTTCTTTTAGGAAATTTCTTTTTTTATATTCAGGAAAAAGCGGATAATTCTGGTTTTGTATCCAACTCAAAAATCCTTAAAAACCAGATTTTTCAATTAAAAAAGAGATTTTCTTAACAAAGCTAAATTTTTCAATAAAAAACGAGATTTTCTAACACGAAATTTTATAAAACGAGATTTTCCAAAAAGGGAGATTTAAAAAAAAAGATTTACTAAACCGAGATTATTGAACGCTCCCGTTTAATGCTTTAATTTTAATAGCTCTTTCAAAAAATTCATATATAAAGTTTTACTTAATTTTTTAACATAAACTTAAGGATATTTATGTCCTACATAACTTTTTCCAAATAATTACCTTTAAAAAAATTTTATTTGGGAAAGTTTACGTAAATTTTTAAAAATGTTTATGAAATTTACTTAATTCGGGTATATAAGTTTTAGTTGTAATATAGCGGAAGTTTCTGGAACTTATAGTTCTTATGTGGCCAACCTTTGCAAAGCTAGAAATACAAAAGGTTATGGCTGATGCAGATATCCAATTTTCATTTCTTCGGCTCATAAGTCATTGGTGGCCCTTGTTAACTCACTTTAGTACCAAAAAAATAGAATTGGATCTATTGTGTAAATCAATGTTATGTACTATTTCATGCTTAAATTGTATGTCAAATTTATTAAAATTAATTCTAATAATAAGAATATAATATGTCTCTACTGTTCCAACATGTATCTATATGGTATAGACAGGCTTATTGCCGTTAAAGTTAAAGAATTGGCAATTAAATAAAAAAAAGTTAAAGATAAATATTTACAAATTTTAAATTAACTGTGCACAATTTTTTTGAAGGAAATTATTCCAAGAAAAGTACCGAATTATCTTAGTTCTATAGAATTGTCCTTTCTACATTTTTAAAAAAATGTGCGCCTTTAAAAATCTTTTCTTGTAAATACTGACTTCTTATTAATTTAATTTAAAAAAAATATAACCTTGAAGTAATATATGTATAATACATCTGTACTGTTATTGCTCCAGTTTAAATGCTAGGTTATAAGAAGCTAAAGTAATTGTCTTATATTTTTATAAGACAATTATACTCCAAAAAAAAAAATATTTTTATGTACATTTTGTCTCAAAATCGTTGTTTTTTCCTTAAATAAAATAAAAATATTAAAAAAATTCTGAAGAAAGAAATGATAAAAAAAAATTAACAGAAAAATGATAAAATAATAAAATTTCATTAAACACACACTCTTGGATTAATCAAAGATAAAAGCTTTAATTATCATTTTGAAATGCAAAGAAAAAAAACAAAATGAAAATTAAAATGAAAATTTTAAATGTACACCCTTGGCTCTATAAAAGAAATTTCAAAATATTCAATGCAAATTATACATACATTTCAGAAGGGTCTATGACACTTTATTGAAAAAACAAAATCCCGAATGAAAATATTCTTAAAAAAAAATTTGGAAATTTCAAATTTAAAAAAAAAATGAAAAATATAAAATTTCAAATCTTGAATTCGTATTAATAGTCACTGGCCCTATTGCACCAACTCTGATTGATAATGAAATAATAATTTTTTAATAAGTGATTGTTTTTTATTGTTTGTGCAACAAAGCTTTTGATAATTTGATTATTTCATTATTGATAAGCTGTTCGTGAAATAGGGCCCATAACTCTTAAATCTCATCGTAAGTGTATACAATCTGGTATTGCATCCAACTCTAAAATCCTTCTTTAATAACTTTTACACACTAATGTTCTTATTTGAACAGAAATACCTAAACTCGTTATTTTTGGATTTTGTAACATTCGGGATCTTTTCCATAAAATTTAAATTCGAGATTTTTTTTATGGATTTTTTTTCTAGTTAAAAATATCATAAACCCATTTTAGAAATATATACGAGTACATAAATATATATTATGTCTGTTGTCAATGTTTTTTTATACTCTAAAAAGTCATATTGAATATGAATGATGAAAAAAATAAAAAATATAATCATGGTTGTTGTTGTTGTTGTTTTTTGTAATTCATTATGGGGTGGTTTCAATTACTATTATTATTATTTTTTTTTTTTCAAAGTATTTGATGCTCAACGCTCAAACCCAAATAAAAAACTAATAATTTTTTTGTTTATTAATTCTCTCAACCATATTTCCCCCTCCTCTCCTTCTTTCAATCTTCACTTCATACTCTTTTCTATTCTCAATTTCAATTAAAAAAAAAAGTCCTTCATTTTCATTTAATGTCATTTGATACTCTATATTTTTTTTTGTTTTTTTTGTCTCTCTGCAGATATAAATATTATATGTATGTGTGTATATATATATTATATATATATTTTATATTTTATAGGTATCTTGAATATAATCTAATCTAATTAAAACTGTTTAAAAATACTTCATAGAGTGCTCTGGAATGAACTTGACTTAATATTTCAAATTGATAAAATGGAAAAAAAATTTATTTTTTTTTTTATTTGAAATGATGACAAAATAAAGAGTATCAAAAACCTCTCTCTCGACATCATTCTTTTTATCAGGTCCTTTTTATTATAAATTATTGCGGAAAGAAGCTAACAAAAAAAAAAAAAAAAAGAAGAACAACAAAAAAATCGTAGATAAAAATAATAAAATGAGAAAATTGACATAAATAGAGTGAGATAGTGATATGGCAATAGAATTGAAAGAAAAGAACAAAAAATGAAAACATTAAATATAGAATTTATATTATGTATATTTATTTTATATTAATACATATATATATATATATATATATAATATATGTACTCATAATAGACAACGATTTTATGTAAACTTATACAGAAGTCGAACATACAACCTTACAGGTTATTTGGAACAAATAAATACTATTTAACTTATATACTCACACAAGTAATCCTTGGAAAGAAAAAATTACTTACAGAGCTGTACGAGTATATAACTATTTGGGTATTCTTTTGACAGTGGACGGATATTGACAGCTACGCTCCGAACCCCGATATAGTTTTCGATATTAAAAGTAGAAGAATATATTTACAAACTTCTTATAAAATTTATAAAATACAATGAAACTAAAACTTGATAAATTGGAAAACCTAACATTTTAATTTTCACGAACATTCTTACAGAAGGTGTATTTTCAAGTATTTTTCAAATATTTTCATTCATCAAATCCAGTACTTGTGGAATTAAAAATCGTACAAATTACAATTCAAAACCACATCATATTGAATCTTAATTAATTCTATTGAAAATTCTTATTATAGTGCATTGGACTAATGAGTTATATTTGCAAACTATTTGAAAACACTTAAACGTCAAAAATTCAATTATTTTCTACATTTCTTGGTACTTAATTACTCAAAAACACTTAAGTACCAAAAAAATAATTACAATAGTAATCAAACTCAAAATTTAATTACTTTCTAGCAATTACCAAGTATTTGTACTAAATTCTTTTACTCATGCTTTAAATTTTGTACGTATCGAAATGTTAGTTATACTAGTACTTGATAAGGTAATCAGTATCAACTAACGGTACTTGCAACTGTACTTATATTTTACTTACTACTTTAAGTTAGACACATTTTATTTTTCAAAATATTGCAAATGACAAAATAAAAACCATTTTTAAATTTTATATAGACTATATTATGATTTTTAAATAATATTGTTAAACTTTTACAACTCATTGTACTTAAAAACACATTTCTATTGTATGGATATTTTTTCCAAAAAAAAAAAATAAAATTTATTTTACCTCTCAGTTAACTTCTTAACTTCTTTTTTCCTGCTTTAAAATATGATTCCTTTTTATTTCTACTTATTTCTACTTTGTATTATACAAGAATATAAATAATTGTAGGTATGTATGTAACTAATGTTTAAATAAAAACATTGATACATAAAATTGCTCTGTTTTTTATTGTCTAATTTTTTTTTGGTTTTTGTTGTTGTTGTTGTTGTTTTTTTGAAGGTTGAGGTAAATATCTAAAAAGGAAATGTTAATATGCCTCATAAAATCCAAGTTTCTATTATACCCTGTCATTCAATGAAAACGTTTTTAACTTCCGATCTTTTTTATGGGTATACCGTATATATAATATATATATATATATATTGTAACTATATACCGTATCATAAGGACTTACAAACTCTGTTCTGTTTTCTTTTGTTTCTGTTTCATGGTTTTTTTTTTTTTTTTGAAGGAACCAAAAAAAATTTTTAAGAAAAAAATGAAACTTATAGTAATAATGTAAAAATTAATATACTAGGTATACTGTTATTTTGTTGTTAAATATACGCTATAATACAGTTATAATTATGTTATTATATCATTATATATATATATATATATATATATATATATATTAATAACATTAATGGAATAAAGAATTAAAGAACAGCTCTGATAGGTTTGAGTATTCTTTAAAATTTTTATTTTTGAAAATTGAGTTTTTCGAAATTGAAAAATTAGGAATGCTTTTGTTTCTGTTATTCAATACACTTTTGTAGTTGTTGTTGTGGTATCTTTGCGATATGGGGAAAGTGGACAAATAAATTTTGATGCATTGACACAAAAAACAAACAACAAATTGTATACTTGTACCTTCAAATAAACCAATTAATAACATTAGAATATTTCAAGAGAGAAACAATGAAAAATGAGGAAGATTATAGTTGCCCTTGTCAACTTTTAGATACCCGTGCGTACACTATTATGTATTAAAGAATAAATATGCTCTGAACGAGATTCGAACCCACACTTTTCAATTAAAAGATCGACGTCCTAACCACTAAGCCATCAATTTTTTGTTCATCTCAATTTTTTTTTAAAATTATTATAGTTGCTTTGAATTTATTATAGTTGTTTGTTTTGAATAACAGTTTTAAATTTTTTTATAAATGAGAGTTTTCTGTCAAATTTTCTATAAAATAAAATTTTTAATACATAAAATAAATACATATTATATTTTATTAAAAAGAAAATAGAAGAAAATAGATACAAAAAATGAATTTAAAAAAAAAAAAAATTTCCCTAGGCTGGATTCGAACCGAGACATTTTGGCTACAAGTCTCATGTCCTAACCACTACACCATGAATCGATTAATAATTTAACTACATTTTATTTGTTTTTATATTTGGTTTCTATTTAGTTATTAATTTTGAAAATATTCATATAATTTCGAAAAATTTGTATGGCAGCTCCTCGAAGCCTTTGTCCGATTTTAACCAAAAACAATAGGGAACATACAAATTGTCTAAAAATTACTTCGTGAAAGTTTCAGAACTCTAGCTCTTATAGCTTTTGAGTTCTTATAGCTGACGGACGGACGGACGCACACACATAGCTAGATCGATTCACTTTTCGATGCTGATTCGATACGTACCCTTGGCACTATATCTAGTTCGTCTATTTCGATGGGTTACAAATGGAGGAGTAATTTTAATATACCCGATGTTCATATATGTATGCACGGGTATAAAAAGAGAAGGAAGATATATAAAATTTTTTCGACATCATTATCCTGAAATTTAATATAAAATGTTAAATTGTTTTTTATATTCAAAATTAAAATAAAAACAAAAACAAAAAAAAAGGACGCAATAATAAAAAAGAAGAAAAGAAAAACAAAAACAAAAAAAAAAATTAAAGCAAAACAATAAATTTAAACAATATATATGACCAGGATGTAATAAATTTAGCATATAAATCTATTTTAGACTACATATAAAATAATTTACTTTCATATGTTGGTATTACTATTTATATATATATATATACATTTAGTAGTACATTATATATTAGTTAAACGAGAATATCAAAAAACATATACTTATGTTTATGTATACATGCGTTTGTACTTTTTTAATTGTATTATTAGCAAATTTTAATCGTTTGTTATACAGGACGAATACCTATGTTGATTTAAATAGAATACTATTATTAGGTATGTATTCAATGATGAATTTAAACTATTTTTAAAAATATAAATTGAAAATAAATGTAAATTGTTTTAATATAATTTTAGAAAATTGTTTTGTTTTAAATTGATGTTGGAGGTTAGATAGAAGTTGTAATTATCATCATCAATATTAGTGTACAGTACTTTTTCATTGAAATGTGTATGTATGATTATATTTGTACTATCTAGGATTTTAGGATTTGTTGATTTTGATATTTTTTATTAAATTGAAAGGGTACATGCAATAAGGCCAAACAAAATAAAACCAAACTGCACTTTTTTGGCTTTATTTCAGTACCTCACTTGAAATAAAACCAAGATCATAATTTCTTAATTTTCGGCTTTATTTCATTTTAAAAAATTTTTGAAAAAGAAAAAAAGTCAAAATGATAAAGAAATAAAGCCAAAAATATTTTAACCATAAGGTAAATCAAAATAAGTCTTGCTGCTTTTTCCACAATATTTATATATATATATATATATAAATTCATATTATAATTATGTGAATATACAAGAATATTCTGAATCATGAGGAATTTTATAGTACATATAATTTTGGAAAAAGGGAATACCCTTATTTTGGATCTAACTCTAATATCTCTCCTAGTTCAGAATTCCACATATACACATATATGAATTTTCTGCTGGGAAATCGGCAATCTTGATTTTGAATCCAAGTCTAAAATCTATCTTAATTCGGAATCTCACGTACACCATATATATAAATATTCTGGAAAAAGCGTACAACCCTGCTTTTGAATACAACCAATAACAAATGTAGATTTCACACAATTAAAATCATAGGCAAATAATAATTCAATTGTTTGTACATTGAAAAAAAATTAGCAATTAGAAAAAAAATTAAATTGGCTTATTTCAATTTTTCATATTGAAATAACACCAAAATTTAAAAATTAGTTTTTTTGGCTTAATTTTAAATACGATAATGAAATAAAGTCAATTGGCTTTGTTTCATTTGGCCTTATTGCATGTAGCCAATTCAAATAGATAAATTTTATTTAACATATACTTTTTATTAAACATTCGATTCTTTTTAATAAACCTCTGAGCTTAAATGATAACAATCAGGTTAATTATAGTAATGCATTTTCTAATAATAATCTGACAATTCATTCAGCTGGAGTTTTGGTGTTGTATAATAGTTCATTTCGCTGATAATAAATGTCACTATGGAAGCTTAAACTTAATTACTAATAAAAATGCTAAATTATAATATTTAAGAATATTTAAGAGTATTCTTAAAAAAATAAAAGGTTAAATCATGCTATAAAAAATTTTGTACACATTGGGCGTCCCAAGAGAAAAAATAATTAAAAGCTCCGTTTATTTGAAAAAATTTAGGAGCTCACCACCACTGTAGCTTTTAAATATACTAAATAAAAAGCAAATGAAAACTTTTATAACTTCAGGCAAAGCGTTTTATCAAAGTATTTGAACACTATGAAACAAGCTTCGCTACAATATACATGGACCATACTATGCCTAAAATTTGTATAGCTTTAGTGCTTCTTCATGGGTAAATTTAAAAATGTTTTAACACCAAATATTCAATAGCATGTATAAATTATAAGATAATTAGGGCATTATTAGACTTGATATTTTTATAGAAAACTCATTTGAAATATAAAAGTCCTTAATATAAAAGTCCCTATTAATAGAATTTTGACTTCCGAGGGAGTCACCATGTTAAATATATTACAAATAATGAATACAAAAGAACTTCCATCAGATGAGAATTATAAAGTTAAATTTAAAATTTGTAATACCATTTATTGAAAAAAAATTATTTAATGAGTTAAAAATATAATTTATTGTTTCTAAAAACAAAGGGGAAAAACCCTAGGTAAAATTTATATTTAAAAACCAAATTAATTTCGATAATTGCAGTTAAAAATAATAAAACCACAAAATGTATTTTAATTTTATCCGTGACTAAAATTAGCTTATTGTGATAAATAAATATATATATATATATATATATATATATATGTTTATTTAAATAAACGACATTTTTATTTTTAATTTTAATATATTGATTTTTTACTGAAGACCTTTGTTATTTTGTGATTAACATTAAATTACATGATAGGAATTTCATGCTTTCGACTCCTAATGGCAATATGAGTTCGAAATTTGATTAATAATGTTTCCAAATTGATATTTTACATATATTTTTTGTATTTTACTAATATGGTTAAAATTTTTGTAATCTGTTTAAGATTATTCTTTTGCAAGTTATATAATTATTGTAATTTAATTAAAAAATTAATTTTTTAATTTTAATCAATGTTTTGAGAAATGTATTGAAAAATTGATTCATTTCAATAATAATGCGAAGGGTTGTGCATAGGTTTTAAAATAAATTTTTTTATCCACACCTCTTTTGTATTGGGTTCGTTTTAGCTTACCAGCTAATACCCGGTGCGCGTTGCTGCCCCTCTTAATAGAGATTTAATTTAAATTGATGTTATTAGGAAAAGTAAATACAAAAATTACACATGGTGTAAATGTTAATTTCAAAATGTATAATAATTTCGAAGCAGGAAAATTAAATATTTATACAAAATTTAAAGTCAATCGGTCAAACCGATTTTAATTGAGAGTAAAGTAATCAAAAAATATTTAAAAAGTTGTTGCGCCGCAATGGGTTAACGAAACTCAACAAAAATTATTTTTAAGACTTTCTTTTTAGCCAAAGCAGTACTATTAATATTAAGTAATATTAATTATAATGCATTTTATTCAAAAAACTACAGTTCTTAAAGTCTCAACATATTTCTACTTGATTGCATACTTTTAGGGAATATGCTTTAATATTTAATAGAAGTTCAAATACAATGAAGCGATGTAGTTATATATAAAATATATTTTTCATTTCTTAGTATTTATTCAAAAATGATAAAAAACAAAAATTAATTGTTTTAAAATTATATTAATAAATCAAAATCTTGGAATTAATTTTGATCAATTCCAGACTTTTAGAAATTCTTTAAAACAAAATTTGAATATAAGTTGATTATTATTTAATATTTAAAATCTTTTTTAATTAATTTCTACATAAATAAAAATGGCAAAATAAAAAAATTATTTTATAATTAAAGTTCAAAGATGGACATGACCTTGAAAATAACGCTGCCTGATATCTAAAAGAATTTTCAATTCAAATTACTTATCTCGAAAACCACTTATGAAAATTAGCATTTATCTTATATAACAAATTAAAGTAAATTAAGAGTAAATCTAATTTAGTAAATTACAAATCCAATACTCCAATACTTTTTTGAATACTAAAAAAAATAAAATAAGAAATAAAAAAAAAAATAATATTATTATTATTAAAAAATGCAAATGTAAAAATAATGGGCAAAAAAAGGAAATTATTTTCATTTATAAATTTTTAATTTTATTTTATTAAGTACAAATTGTAAATGAGAGATTTTTGGAAAAATCTCAAAGTATAAAGAGCCATAGCTGGAGGTATAATTTTAATATCATATTTTAATGATTGAAGT
>OY720441.1:58275697-58493904 GCA_963082915.1 Dolichopus griseipennis
GGTAGATTTTGTTTTCGCACCAAAAATTGTAATTTGATATTTTTGCATTTATGTATAACATAAATGCCGATGTTAGAAAACCTCTAAAACGTGTTTTTTTTATGATGTTCGTTTGTGTGTATGTACGTACGGCTATCTGTGCAAATAAGTACCTAGACGGCTGAGCGGAATGTTTTTAAATTTTGAATATAAGCATTTTATGTTAATATCTTGAATTGATAAGCTATTGGAGAGAACCGGATAACTCCAAAGGGCACCTCTCTAGAGTAATTTTTAGGTTTTTTGCGATTATTTCATAAATAAAAAATAGTACAAAAAACTATTTATATAATATAAAAGTTGTTACATAAATAAAGAGCTACAATTTTGCCATAGAAAATTTTTTGATATGAAGAAGTTGAGTGACCCTTTGATTAAATTAAAAAAAAATTTTGTGGATTTTTTCTAAGTTCAAATTAACTTCGGCATATAAATACTACTAAATACTACCGGCACTACTAACATAATTTTCAAATTAAACTTAATTTTCCCGATAAATAAAAATATTGAAGTGTGTATGTATTAGAATCTTTCAAAAATTTCGCTTGAAATTATCGATACAATAACGAGTTACTTTTGTTTGAATAAATATCGTATTAGATACATACATTTATTTATAATAAATGTTAGGTATATAGATTTAATAAAAATTTTTACACGTCTAGGTAAAACATCTATTAAAGAAATTTCACATTAAGCTATTCCTGTAATAACGGTTGGTTTTGTAGTAGACACAGCATATTTTTTTGAGTTTTATTTGAAATTATTTTTAAATTAAAGACATAAAATTTCTAAAATTAAGTTATATAACAATAATTACTTATGCAGAATAGTATAAATATAATAATTAAAGGATAATTATTGTTAATTACTATTGGTTTATAGTTATGGTTTTGGAATGAAGTTTTGTGATTAAAAATAGTTCAATTGTCTATAAGATTAATAGAAGACGGCGTCGTGAATATTAAATTATTATTATGTATTCTAATAATCATAATTATGTATAAAATCCGGAATCAATTATAGAGATTGATTTTTTTGTTTTAAGGAAGTTACAATATTATAAATTGTAATTATATAATTATAATGAATAATTTTTTTAAATTATTAAAATTTTTAAAGTTAAGGGAACTATAGACACTTAAGACAGATAATTGGAATTTTCAAAATTATCATCCAAATTAAACATTTTTTTTTTGAATAAAACAATTCATTGGCCTTACGCTTAACAAAGAAGGACAAGGAGACAGATATAGATTCAAAGAGACAGCAAAGGTGGAGGAGGAGTTAGATATAGATTCAAATGTATGGATCGGATTAGATTCAAAATGTAAACCGATCTGCCTATGTGTTTTTTTAGGGTTTTAATTTTATAAATACGGATTTAAAGAATACTTAACAGTTCTGCTGTTTCTCGAACTACTATTAATTAAATACTTTTTTGACAATCGAATGCTCTAGTTTATTAAGTTATTAAGTAAAGCTCCGTTTCCATTGATTTATATGTCGAAGGAAATTTTCGTTATTTATGAAAAAAATTTACAAGAAAATTTTAATAAAATTTAAAAATTGATAAAGAGTCTGAATATTATTTTTCCATTTGACTTATACTTGTGAAGTAAAGATTATTACTGTCAGCGTTGCTCCCTTAGACCTTTAAACCGTCTCCTATTTGCATATTGCTTTAACATATAACATAATAATGTTATAGACAAGGTCATTTTTGTAGTTCAAAAAATCTAAGTAAATTTTTAAAATGTTTTCATTCAGTTTTTACAACATATTTTTTTAATTGTAATTCTCTGAATTTTATGAAATTTTTTCCTTCAAAAGAATGTGAGATAAAAATTAAATTTGAATATAACAATAAGTCGCGTTTCCCATACTTAAACACTATTTTTTAGCTTCTGTAAGAAGTAAGTAGTCTACCATACATACATTCTTTACAATACTGGGAGAGTTCATATAAATTTTTCACAATATAACCCCTTAAAGCCACTGAAAATATATAAAATATTAAGTAAAATACTATGTCCTTATAATGAATGAAAATTATTTGTATGTACGTTCTTTTTGGAACTTTAATTACAAAAACCAATAAATAAAGTGCCTCACGCTTTTAAAATGTTTTGAAACCAAAAAATTTAAAAAGTCTCCTTCCTCAGCACCCATCTTTCAGGACCCAGCTTTCAAAACCCACTTTGCAGGACCAAACTTTCAGGACCACGTTTCAAGAATCACCTTTCAGGACCCACCTTTCAGGACCCACTTTTCAGGACGCACCTTTCAAAACCTACCTTTCAAAAAACACACTTATCAAGACCCACCTCGGGATCTCCATTTGTTTAGTAGAACCTAAGTAAGAAAACGAAAAGGAAGAAAGAAATATTAAAAAAGTTCGACCCTTAAGTTCACGCCATTTTTTGGTGCCACTTTTTGGAACTTTTCTTAATTATTTTCTTCTTTTCAGGCTCTGTCACATAATCGCGAACTAGGTTTTTGAATAACGTTGAAACGAATTAGAGGTCCCAAGATACGAGGTATGGAACTTTATTTCAATTTATTTGAATCGGAATTGTTCCGAACAAAACTTTATTCTTAGTTCATTTTGAATTTGTTCTTGGAAAGCCGTAAAGTACTAAATGTTAAAGAACAATTGAATTTCACTGCAATATGGTTTCGGACCGGACCCCTGCTAGATAATATAAATATTATATTATATTTCCAACATTTAGATTTCGAATTTATTTGAATTTTGTTAAATTAAAATTCTAACATTCAAAACAACAATTTATTATCTATATATATTATATAGTATCTTGATTCATTTAATAATGAATGATGAGGGACTCATTTTAACACCATCTAACAAAAACCATATTCAAAACAACAACAATTTTTTTGCTTTTATTTCAAACATTAATTTAATTTTTATTTCAGTTTTTTTTTTTATCTCAATTGCAATAATATATAAATTCATGTTTTAACATTTTAACATCAACTTGGCATTTTAGTATTCATCATAATTAAAATGTAGTTTAAAAAAAAATTACAAAACAAATTATATTGAAAAAAAATATAAAAAAAAAAATAATAAAAATAAAATTAACTTACAAAGAGAAAAAATATTTTTTTTTTAATTAAATATTTCATGCGAAAGGGTAATTTCAATGGAAATATGTATATATACGAGTTTTATATATCTAAAATGTAGACACATGTATATAAGAGTATCTAGAAATGTACGATACATAAATTAAAATGTCTATAATAATACAAGAAATTAAAATCAAATAAAAATCTGTGATGTTGCAAAAGCTTGTCGCTAGCATTTTAATTTTTTTATTTTGTTTTTTTAATAATTTTTGATTTAAATTTTTTGAAAGAAAAGTTGACATTAAAATATTAAAGTTGAAATTTAAATCGTAGAATGAATTTAATTAAAATAAAAATTTATATATTTTTAAAGATATATCTTTATAGCCTATCTACAATGAACGCTCTCATTCCGCACTCTACACGTAGCTATCTGTCAAACTAAGTTAAATGTATTGAATTAAATGAAAGTGTCTACAATGGACGCTGCCATTACGCAGTCATTAAGAAAGTTATTTAACTTTTTCGCTTTCTTTACGTATTTAAATGTCAAATAATTGAGCTATGATAAATTTTTTTAATTCAAAAATAAAAAAAATATATCAGAATAAAAAAGTAATAAAATATTTAATTCAAACAAACAATTAGTCAAAATAGCTATACAGTAAATTTTAAACTATTGAATATTTTTTAATTCATGAAATTTGTAAACAAAATATTGTCAAAAATAGCTGTCATGTTAATTTCTCGGAATGAGAGCGACATGAAAGCGTCATTGTAGATAGGCCATTAAAATATTTTTAATAAGTAAGGAATACTTGTATATGTAGTTGTGCCACATTTGTCAATTGGGTTTTGGTAATAGTGTGTAGTCAGTGGACATTTGATTTTAAAATTCTATGGATTTTGAATATTAATATATTCAAATGCTATATTTTATGCTATATTTATTATATTATGCTATATGCTATATTTTATTGCGATTATATTGAATATTTAAATTTTTTTTGATTAGTATAATGACAGTTGTTCACCAAACAGGTTTATTACCATAAAAATTTAACTTTTAAAATATTGTTTTAGTTTTAATTTCACTAGTTTTGCATGTTGATTGATTTAAGGCTATATACTTTACGATTCCTTAATTCAGATTCCTTAATTTAAACATTAGCTCTAATTTTACAATTATTTAAGCCGGGACTTTAATGCCTTTACATTGATTGAAGAATTTTTTAATTTAAGTTAATGTTTTAAAAGTACAGGGAGGTTATTTTTATTTTAAGTAAATTTTTAAAATGTGCAGGGAAGTTATTTTTACTCTAAGTGAAGATATTTTCACATTTAGAGCGTTTCTCATTTAAAACTACTTTAAGTAAAGAAATTTTTATTTAAAGGGAAGATATTTTAACTTTAAGTGAATGCTTCAATACTAAACTTAATTAATTTAACAAAACTTTATTTTAAAGTAAAAAATATGTTCATTTAAAGTAAAAAAAAAAATAAATTCATTTGAAATGAAAATGCTTTCAATTAAAATAAAAATTACACACTTAAATTTAAACAATCTCCAGATAAAATAAAAAATAGTACTTATAATATTCTAAAAATGAATTTGTTTTTTTATTTGTATATTTTGAAAAACTTTGTTGTCCATAAATTTATGCTGTAGCTCTAATTAAGTCACTTGTTCTATCACCACCTTCTTATTATGTTTTATTCAATCACTTATTTTGTTAATTTAATTTCATAAAAATTTTTAAATACAGTTAAAACTTATATCAAAAATTAATTAAAACTAATTAATCAAAAAACTTTTAATTTTTAAAATTTAAAATTGGATAACAAAATTTTCTAATTGAATAGTCTGACAGACAAAAATCGATTTATAATTTTCAAAATTAAATTTGTTGAGTTCTTTTTAAATTTTCAGTTTTGTTTTCATTTTTCAAAATTTAATAAAAAGAATTACCGTTAGTGGTGGCAACATTAAAGAAAAAAATAGAAAACACAATTTTTAACAAAATAATAAACTTTTTCTTTACTCTGTTTATTATTATTATATTGTTATTATTATTTTTATTATTATTATGTTTGTTTCTTTTCTATCTTAATAATAAACAAAATTATATCTTCTTTCTTTTTTTACTTGTATACAATTATTATGTTGTTGTTTTTTTTTTTTTTATGTTTTGTGTCTCTTTTATTTTACTGTTACTTTTCTTTGGTATTCTTGTTCATCCTTACCCTTTTTTTCCTTTGTGTTGTTATATATATATATACATATTATATGAATATACTATCTCTCAATCAAATTAATATCTTCTTTTATTTTAAAGAAACTTTTTCAAGAAATGAAAGCACAAAAACAAAGAAAATAAAAATTAAAAAAAATAAATAACCGTTAGAAACCACCCAACGCCATTTTGAAATCTTTAATGTTGAAAAAACTTAATTTGAAAGTTGAAATATACCATGAATATATAATATCCGGTTTGTGAAGTATCAAAATTGCAATAAAATTAAAAAAAAAAAAAAAAAAAACAAACAAAATAACGGTATGAAGAAATAACGGTTTTAGTAAAGTTTTTCTTCTTAAATGCAAGAACGAGAAAGATAGAGGAAGAGAAAAAAAAGCATTAGTTGTAAAAAAAAATACTTAAACTTTTCTATACTTTGTTTAAATAACATAACACTTGTTTAACTTTTAGTTAAATAATTTTAATTATTATCTTTATATAAAGTGCATATGTATGTATACATGTATTGCATACGTTTATTTGTCTTCAATTACTTAAATAGTATAACATACACTCATATTTATGAAAATTATTAAATGTTGCAGGTTTATTAGTAATTAGAATATTGGTTGAGAATGAATTTTTGGAATTAAAAAGCCGTTGCATCGGCTTGCAATTTTAGTTTGAATAATTAAAAAGTTATATTTTAATAGTTGCATTATGCAAAAAAAAAAAAATTCCATATACAAAATAAAATAGTCTCCATTATTAAATATTTTAAAAACTATCAAATTTTCAAAAGAGTTTTCTAAAAAAATTTTTTAATTATGTTATTTAAATTTTTAATTAGAATTAATCTTAAAAAATAATTGATCTGCGAATAAATTAAAAATCTGTGTTACTTGCTGAAATTAATTAAATATATAATAAGAGTTTAGACATCATTTCTGAAACTCTGAATTTTAAGGATTAGTTTAAAATCAAATCAGTTTTAATTATTAGAAAAAATATGGTTCTTAAGTTTTAAAATTATTGCACTCTTCCTTTTCGATATATTAAATTGATAATTTAAAGTAACTTTAGAAAAAGTAATTTTGAATTCCGAAATTTGAATTGGAAAACAAAGAAAATGAAATTATAAAATAGATTTATGTTGCAAATAATAAAATTGACTGCTTTGAACCAGTCATTATTTTTGAAAGAGCTTCCCGAATTCATGTTTGATTCCACTGCTCCGGGGGCTCATATTGTGAGAAATTAGTTACAAATCAATTATATCAAATGCATTGTTTTTTGATGTTTATGCATACGTCAAAAATTGATTGTAGGAAAAACCAAAAAAAATACCTGAGAGAAGTGGCTCCTGGATTTATATTATGATTTTCCCCAAAAGCTTATCAATTCAAGATATTAACATCAAAATCTTTTATATAAAATTTCGAAGCATTTCTTTCAGGCGTTTACAGAAAAAATAGATCGATAGATTATTTGAAGAACAAGTTTAGTATAGTAGGCATTGAACTGGCATTGTTCGTCACGAGATGTTCACAAGAGATCTAGAACGTTGGGTACAGATATCAAGGCCAATTACTAATTTCTAGTATCAAAAAACGATGATAATGTGGTATTTTTATATGCGTATGACTACAGGTCAAAAGGGAATAATAAATTTGCTATTAAGTTTGTGACACAGAGAAGGAGGGGAAAAAGGTATATATAGACTGGATCGTATAGATTGGTTCAGAATCGAAAAGTAAATCAATTTAGCTATGTATGTCCGTACGGGATTTTTAAATTTTCAAAAATTCGTTTTTATGCTATAGCCGTCATTGATATTGAAATTTAGTCATTTTGGTTCACGGGCTCGAGTACCTGCTATACATTTTCTTTTTTTGATATGAGCATTACTCTATTCTTATTGAAGCTGGGTATCTGAAATTTTTAATTTTATGGCCAATGTTTTTGCAAAATTTGGTTGGTCAACTGCAGTGGGTTCGAGTAGCTTCCATACAACTTCGTATTTCACATTAGCATTACTCTACACATAATATAGCTGGATGTTTCAAATTTTGTCAATAGTAATTAGCCGGATGATATAATATTTATTTTACGGCCATACGAGTATTCCAGAGTTGACACAGTCTACTCTACTACACTCTTCCTCGTTTTTCAGTATATTTAAAATTGTTCCTTAACAGTTGCCAAAGTAGCCTTTTTCTGTTAACATTTCACCAATTTTTAATACGAAAACTTTTATTAAGAAATTAAAATCAAAATGCAATTTAGAAGCTGGGGCATTTTTGAACTTTTAAGCATTAACCGTTAAACGTCTTATTTTTACTTAACATTTAATACGTATGTATAATTTCTTTATTAAAAAAATTTCATATCTCAAGGTAAAAAAAAAAATCAATTCCATAAAAAAAATTGCAATAAAAAATCAATATTTTTTCATTTATTTATATATGCTATACATATACTCATTCTAACGGTATAATAGTCATATATATCAATATTATATAATGAATATCTAAGTATGAATAAGCATAATTTTCTTTTAATAATTTTTTAATGTCATTATAGGTATAATATACAAATTATATTCACATAATGGCGTATATATTAAAAAAAACTTAATGTTTTTTTTTTTTTTTTATATATTTTTTTATGTAAATGTATATGTTTGAAAGTATGCAGCATATAAGCCTACAAAGCAAAAGAAAAACATAATTGTTCTGTGAACATAAATGTTTTGCAAAAAAAAAAAAACAAAAACACAAAAAAAAAATGTGTGTAAACAAATTCATATGGGATACATTTTCTCAGACATATTATTCCACTTAAAATAAACCAGTTTATGTTTATACGCATTTACTTAATGTCAAAATAATTTTCTTATCTGAAAATACGTGTAACTTTTCTTGTATATGCCGTTGGAAAATATTTTTATTTATTTTGTGTTTTTTTCTTTTTTTTTTTGGAAATTTTTTTATGCCTAATTTTTTTTATGAATTCAATTCGTAGTGTTAAATAGTTGTTAAACAGCTAAATGAAATTAATAATACCGAATATGATGTGCCAACTATAGGAACAATATTATTCATAGAAATTGCGATTTATAAAGTAAATCGCAAATATCATGTTTCCGCAACAAATACAAATCGTAGTTGCAGAAATATTCGGGATCTATAGAAAATGTTCTAATATTAAACTATCATATGAGTTTTAGATAGTTTTAAAGCCCTTAGTTTTAAAGTTCTAACCTAAGTAACTGTAAAAAATATAGAAATTTAACTGTCAAAAAATGTATTAAAAATATACCTGAAATAACTCACGAGGTAACGCAGGGTAGGGTTGAACTTTAACCAAGTAACAATATTCGACTTTTGTTAATATTGCACAGTTTGGTTTCATGGATTGTAATTTGGAAATAGGGATCAGGAAATTTAGGTAATATTATAGGCTAAATTGAAAATAGGACGTTGATTGTGAGAATTTTATGTTTTTAATGAGGTTATTGTATTTTTTTGCATAAATATAAAAAATTAACTTTGAGGAATATATAGTATGGCATATAGCTTCTTACAATTGTAACGAAGGAAGTGTTACGAAATGTTGGAAACCTTTGGCTGAAGGCATTATATATATATATGTGTATACCTATGCTACATATCTACACATAAAACAATGCACTTACGTTAAAGAAACATACATGAAGAAATTTTTAATTAATTTAGAGCACCTTCAAGTTCACCGCTCAATAAATCGAGGTTGTGAAAAGCTCAAATTTCAACTCAATTTTTGAGTCTGCTGAAAAATTAAGTCCATTCATAATTTTAGCAAAGATCATGTGCTTACTCAAATCTGAGCGGACTAATCATATGCTCATATGAACATGGATTCAAAATTTGGGTTGATCGATAAGATGAGTTCGACGAATGGGCCCATTCATTTACAACCCTGCAAGAAGTCTAACTACATTATAAATGAAAACAATGATACTGCATTTAAAATTCTTGTTTTTCAAAGGAATTAAAAAAATTTGCATATTATTTACAAAAAAAAAAAAAACAACAACAAAAAACAAAAAGGCAGAAGAAAAGAACAAAAGAACAAAAAAACGGAGTGAAAATATTATGGTGGAGTCTTTGTATATTGTGATTGTGCAAGTGTAAATGAACGACAATGATATATAAAATATTCACTTAAATTTTCTTTTTCTTTTACAATTTTTTTTACAATTTTTTTACTTTATTCCCAAATAAGTAGTTTGTTGAAAATCCATAAAAGTTTATTAAAGCTTCGTGCCTCTCCACTGATAACGATTAGGAAATTATTAAATTTTTAACGGAAAATGGTTGTGCAGCCAAAAAAAAAAATTGTTCTTTAAAAACAAATTCGCTTTTGTTTTGTTTCCTTTATTAGTGCTTTGCTCAGCTTTTTGTTTTTGTTTTTTTTTTTTTTTTTTTTGGTGTACATATGGGAGGAATAAAGAAATTTTTTTTTTTGGTTTTTTATTTTTATTTTTCATTTCAGTGTTAATTTTGTGTCTCATTTTATCTCTTCTGTCTTTCTCTGTTTTTGTTTGTTTAACCTTTCATCTGATTTTGATCAGATATGTATGAAAAGTTTTCAAACATATATGGTATATATAGGATGTCGCATTAGTTTATCTTGCTGGGTGTTGATTATCATGATGATATTGATAATGATGATGATGACGCTGATGATGTTGATGATGATGACACAATATTATGAACGATGAAAATGACAATAACCATTACGATGAAGATTTATTTATTTTGATGGGTGCGATGATTATGACATGAAACAATGATATGATCAAAGAATTTTTCATATTTGTGTGTATTATAAACTCAATAAAATATAACGGTACTTTTTTTTTAATGAAATACCAGTTTAATTAAAAGATTATTGTTAAACACTTTTTTGAAAAATTTGAAAGCAACGTAATTTATGTTTGATATGAACATCAATTAATTAATCAAACAGAAATTTAAAAGTTGTCCATATATTGTTGTTTTTTGGGAGACAGTTGAAAGCTTCGAAAGCGAACCATCGGAATCGTAAAATTTTACTTTGGAAAGTGTCCGAATTCAATAAACTATAACCAAGATCCATATTTGAACCTAACTATAAAGTTGGACCTGCGATAAAAATGTACAATTTGGTTTCGAGAATGAAAATATGAATCAATTTCGCAATCTGGGTTTAGAATGATTGGGATCGTTGGATTATGTATAGGATGGGAAATTTAGAAGAAAATTTTCAATAATTTTCTTAAATTTAGTTAAATCGTACTCATATACATTACGAACTTAACAGTAGGGTAGCATAGTGGTTAAAGTGCCTTTCATGCGAAAGGCCCGGTTTCGAACCCCAGTGAAAGTTAAAAACGTTTACCGACATTCGCCATTGGGTTCAAATTAATGGCTTAATCAATAATTTATTATTACATATCTTAAATAAGAATAAAAAATATTAATTAAACAATATAAACAAATAATTTAGTTGAATAATATAAATCACAGATACAGAATACCATATAGGTCTAATACAAAATTATTACAATACAAATGTTTCTACATGTTATAAGGCCTATGTTTAAGTTGTATGTGGAATTAATTTAGATCAATTCTAATAAAACGAATATAATATGATCTCCTGTTCCAACATATACCTATGGTATAGATGGGCGTATTAGCCTAAGGGTTAACCCTCTAAAACAAAAACTTGGGAAATATAATTCCATAAACCTTATATTATTTATTTAAAAGAAGAATAAACTTTATTGTGTACTTTTTATTTAAGTTTACTTTTAATCTGGAAACTTTCTTTTAAATTACTTCTAAAAGAACGTATTATTCTACTGATGCTAAATTAATTGACAATCTAGAAGTAATATTTCGACCTAAATAACAATTTACGACGTATTTACTATTTATAAACGCCTTATAACGATACTTGGGCGTCTTTCGAAATAAATCACTTGATTCATCAATTTCTTTTATTTTTAGAGAATAAGAAGCTTTAAAAGACTTATGAAAAATTTAAAAACGTTAGTATAACAAAAACTAAACAAATACAGTTAAAATCAAAAACATTTAGCGTCAACGTCAAAATTCTGTCAAAATTATTATACGTTCTAAATAATCACGTAGTCAGAATTTAAAATCGAAATCTAGGCTACTAAAAAGCCTTTAAGAAGCAATTTACATTCTTTTCAAACTAGATATTTTAAGTTTCCGAATTCGAATTCCAAATAAGAGTTAAAATCAATTGAAAATTTAATTATTCTTCGTACAACAAAATGTACATATAAAAAAGTTCCTGCACAATATTTACGTCATTTATACTAGAGTTATTTATTCAAATTTAAAATTATATTGAAATTCAATACAAAATTCAGTTAATTTAAATAAGATTGTTTTTCTAACTGCATTATAAAATCTAACAACATAGTAATTAGCTGTTTTTTTTTTTTTTACCAATTAACAGCACATGCCAATTTCTCTAGAAGTCATTAACTAAAAATCTATATGTGCAATAAAATTTTATTTTTTGATTGGGAAATTCAATAGAATTAGAAAATATTTTTTTAAAATGCTGATTTTCAATTAAAACGAACAATTGTTAATAAAATAGAAAAGGAACTTGGAATTCTAATTTTTTTTTTGAGAAAATCAAATTTTAAAAATAGAAATTCTATACTTTTTAAATAATTAATTAGTTTATTTAAAAGAGAGAATTGATAATTAAATAATGAATAGTATTTGCTTAGAATTTATTAAGAAATTTATTTTAATGAGAATTATTTTAATGATTCTATAAAAAATAGAATTTCTATAGTTTTAATACTTTTTTGTGTTTAATTAATTTAAAAAAGTTTTTTCTAAAGATAATTATTTTTTATAATTATCAAAGATATATGTGTACAAAAAAATTCATATTGTGTCCTTTTAAGATTCCTTTTTTTTTTCAAATATCTTTAAATCAATATTTTTTTGTTTTTCTAGAAATATTGATAAGTTTTTAAATGTACAAAATATTTATAAATACAGGGTGTTCAGAAGTGGAAAATAACGATGATAAGAAGTGATATGTTCAAACCAGTAAGATATTGTTCGCTGGCTTTATATATTTAAAGGTTTCCATGACAACACTATTATAAAAACTAGTATTGCCCTGTGCTCGAAATTCGAGCTATTTTTGCTTTTAAGTTAACATATAAAATTCGTTTTGTGTAAATTATATTAGACTATACATAATAAAAATTATGCCAACAGTGTTGTCAACAATTCTTGCGCTTGAAATTAGCTTAAAAAAAATTTATAATTTTTCTTAATTATTAAAACGTTGTTAAGTACCGATTTTTGAGTTTTATTTCTATAGCTTAAGCCACTTTAAAGAGAGGATAAATTGGTACAGTTAAATTAAATTAAAATTCTAAATACATGTAAATATTATTCTAATAAATACATATTTCTAAACATATACATATATTTATTGAAGTCAAGAATCCAAAATTCGAGTTAATGCTGTCCTTCATATAGCAAACTGTACTTTTTTCTAAACATTTTAGTACGATATGAACTATATTGTACGTATTCTGTATCCTAATTAAAAAACTCTATGAATACATAATATGTACAACAAAATATAACATATCATAATTCATAAGTTTAGTAATTAGTATTATATTATATTGAAGCTGCCAGAAGTACAAATAATAGTCAAGTTGACCAAAGTCTTTTTTTTAAATTTCAATCTTAAGATTTATAGCAAAAAAAAAAGTTTTTCAATAAATCAAAGAATAAAATATTTCCTACCCTTTTTTCATTTTTAAATTTAATAGCTACATAGGTAAATTTTTACTACAAATGTATGCCTATTTAAAGTTCTGAAAACATGCGAATTGCTTAGTTTACTTTATACCTTTTTGTCTAGTTTATTTATTTTATATTTCCTAAGTTTTTTATTGACAAAAATATATTTCTATACATGGTCATGAACCATGACTCATAAGTTTCTTAAAACAAATAAATATTATTGCTTTTATTCCTTTAAGAGGAGTAAACTCTTTTCTACTCTCAACTATTGCCAGCTACTTCAGCCATTGTAAAAGAGTATATGACAGAGTAGATAAATAATTTCCGGCAGATGGCTTTAATTAAAATTCTCTTGAATAGGTTATGTTAAATCATATTTTTTATTTGATAACCAATAAGCACTTACCCCCTTCCATCTTAAAAAATATTCTTTATATTTATATCAGCAATTAAGCTTAATTTTTTCACTTTATTAATATTTAAATACTATTAAATATAATTAACTTCTCAAATGACAGGTGGTTTTAAAATGTCAAATATATATATGATGATAATCTGACAATTATGTACTCCTGAAACAAAAATTAGCGTTCCATTTACAAACTACGCCTATCTATCTTCATGTACAATTTTGATATATAAAATTCGTTCGTTTTGTCAAAGTAAAACTAATAGTTTTTTTATTATAAAAAAACATTATTCGATGTTGAAAGTGTGAAATAAACTTTTCAATTATTAGAATGAAATCTAAAACATACGACGAACAATTTTTATACGGCAGTACGTCAATACGTCTGTCTACATATCCATTATCGGTAAATCGATACACGCGTACAATATTTAATTTATCAAAAATATTTATTTGAATGTTTTAATTTAGTACCTACAAAAAATATTTTTAATTTCATATTATAGGTATTTTGAATATAATATATTTTTTAATAATAATTATTGTAAAAAAATATTATTTTTTAAAACATAATATTAGAAATATAAGAAAAACCAATAATAATATTTTTATACATTTTGTCAATATTTGTAAATTTTAAAAATCCGAGATACAGTACATTGCTTTACGCGTATTTTCGCTGCTCTAATGTAAATTTATGTACCTATTAATTTCTCAATTTTTTGACAGAAATTATACGCTGTACGCTTTTATTTAGGTTAGGACCTAAGGAACAAATAACTTTTTTTGAGAAAGATAATTTTTTTAGTTTTGCAAACATATTGTCCTACTGTAGGTATTTTCAATTTATTTGAATATTTGTATGTTTTAAACTAAATTATTTAAAAAAAAAAATCTTATTTTAAAATATTTTATTTTTAAACTTTAATCGCAGCAGCATAAGAAAAAACATTTTTATACACTTTGTCAATTTTTAAATTTTAAAATTTAAAATTTAAAACGTCGCGTATGCTTTCATGTAAATTTTTTTACATAACTAATTATTTCAAAATTTTTTGACAGAAACTGAATGCCGTACATGCTGATTTTGGCTAATCAATAAGAAACAAATCATTTTTCTTAAGAAATATTATTTTTTTTTAAGTTTCTGCATATTTCAGAAGTCGGTTTTTAATTTTACAAAAAACTTAACAAAAAGCAACAACAATTTACGATTTACAAAAAAATTTTTTTTAGTATCTACTGTATTATAATAAATTGCAAACAAAAACAAAATACAGTACTTTTTGATTATAACGACCATGATGAGACGGAAAATATTCGTCGTAATAAACGAATGCCGTTTTAAAAGAATGCTTGTGAATTGTGAAAAATTAGTATAAGACTTGGACACTTCGAACTCATTTGCTAAAATTTACTTGAATGTATTAATTTAGAACAAAAAATTTTATTAATTTCATACAATAGGTATATTTTGAATTTTTTTCAATATAAGATATTTTTTAAAACATAATCTTAGAAATATAAGAAAAACCAAAAACCATTTGTCAATTTGTAAATTTTAAAAATTCGATTACAGTACATCGCGTTACGCGTATTTTGGTTGCTCTCATGAAAATTCATGTACCTATTTATTTGTAAATTTTTTGACAGAAATTATACGTCAACTTTTATTTAAGTTTAAGATTATTTTTTAGTTTCTTTTTGCGAACATATTATAGGTATTTTCAGTTATTTTGAATGTATGTTTTTAAAAAAAAAAAATAACATCAGAAAAAACAATTACAATATTTTTATACGCTTTGTCAAATTTTAAAATTTTAAATTCCGAAGTACAGTACACAACATACCTACTTATTTCAAATTTTTTTGTCAGAAACTGCATGCCGTACGCGTTTATTCTGATTGATCTGTAAAGAACACATAATTTTTCTTTAGAAATGTTATTTTTTTGTTTCTGCAAACATACTATAGGTATTTCAATTATTTTGAGTATATGTAAAGTATTTTTTAAAAAAATATAGGTATTTGTAAAAACAATATTATTTTAAAATATTTTATTTTTAGAACAATAACAACATAAGCAAAAACAATAACTTTTTTATATGCTTTGTCAATGTTTAAATTTTAAAAATTCGAGGTACAGTAAGTTATTCTCATGTAATATCATGTACTTAACTACTAATTTAAAACACCATAAGCGTTGATTTTGGTTAGGCCCAAAGGAACAAATCATTTAAATTGCAAATTATTTTTTTAAGAAAGATTTTTCGTTTTTAATTTTTTGCAAACTTATTTCAATTATTTTGAATATATGTTTTAAAAAAAATTATTTTAAAAAAATATTATTTTAAAATATTTTATTTTTAAAATTTAATCGTAGCAACATAAGAAAAAACAATTACAATATTTTTATACGCTTTGTCAATTTTTAAATTTTAAAACTCCGAGGTACAGTACGTCGCGTATGCTTTCATGTAAATTTATTTACATAACAACTTATTTCAAAATTTTTTGACAGAAACTGAACGCCGTACACGCTGAATTTGGTTGATCCATAAGTAACAAATCATTTTTCTTAAGAAATATTATTTATCAGAAGTCGGTTTCTTATTTTACAAAAAACTTAACAAAAACCAACAACAATATACATTATACGATTTAAAAAAAAAAAAATTTTAAGCAAACGAAAACAAAGTACAGTACTTTTCGGTTATAACGACCATGATGGGACGGAAAATATTCGTCGTAATAAACGAATGTCGTTTTAAAAGAATGCTGTGGAATTTGAAAAATTAGTATAAAACTTGAACATTGTAGAATGTTCTGATTCTAGAATGGACACTTCGAACTCATTTGCCAAAATTTTATTTGATGTGTCAGCCTCAAACCTCAAGCTTTTTCTTCTAATGAAATTTTTTTTTGTATTTTTGATGCGTTATTATGATTTTTTATTATATTCAAAAATACATTTAAAAATACTAAAATAATCACCAAGCAACATAATTAGATATAATAATATTAAATAAAAGAAATATCAATGTAATAAAAAACTTTCATTTTTAGGTAAAATATAATTCTTTATCAAAAAGTGTAGTTTATTATAATTAAAGTTGAACCGAGTTCGTTATAAATGTAAACTACTGTATAAACCAAATGTATTGCTTTCATTTGGAATAGAACATTCAATATTCATTTTTTTTCGTTCACTTTTTAAGATAAAGAAAAAACAAAAACAAAAAAAAAAAAACAATTTTAAAAAATATTAAATCTCCTTGTTCATTGAACATTTGAATAAACAAAAAAAAGAAAGACATAAGTCGGCGCATATGTATAATAGTTTGATTGAGCTGCGAGTTACAACCGAAAATGAATTACTTTTACCCAGAAAGTCGGCGCATAATATTAGAATCATAAGCCTTAACTTTTAACAGCGTGACCGTTAAATTCAAATTTACGTTAAATTCAACACGGGTTTTCACCTGAAAAAACGCAATATTCTAAAAAAAAAATATCATTGTCCTATGAAAACAATAAAAACCTTTCTTTTGGTTGTTGTTTCATTAAAATTGGTCTTATAGTTTATCCGGAAAAAGGATGTTTATATTTGTATGGGAAAAAATAAGCCGATTAAATATTATGATATCACAGTCTTATAATAGTGTTGTCATGGAAACCAAGGCGTTCATAAATTAAATCGTGATATGAAATACAAAATGAGCATACTTTTAAAGCTAATATATATTGGAAACTATTAAAAATAAACCAATATGATAAGATTTGAATCAAGTTTTCTTAATCGAAACGTTCCCTATTTCAATATTTTTCTTACACCCTGTATATATAAAATATAAATAATACTAATTGATATAAGTATTTTGAAAGTATATCTTAAGAATTGAAAATATTTAAAATTTAAAAAAAACTATTGTTAAATTATTATATATTATTTTAAAAAGATTTTTAAATAATCGATGCATATTGATTTCATTCAAAAATTGTTTTAATAATTATTAAAAAATTTCATTTTAATTGATGAATATTTTATTGATTAGTTTTTCAAAAATATATTTTATCTGCCTAAGGTATTGTTGACATTTTGCTAAAAAAATATTTTCAAATTTATAAATTTAATAAATCAAATAAAAATTGACTATCATTTTAAATATATAATTTTTTTTTCAAATTTTGTCAATTAAATTGTTAAAAATTTGAAATGTCTTATGGAATCCTTGAAGTCCTTTCCTAAAAACTCTGTATTTAAGTAATGAAAAATTTTCGAAATACATAAAGTGTATGGATCTTTTATCATCACAAATCACTCGTTTGAGACACAAATGACTCTTTTATTATATCCTTGAAAGCATTATATTGTAGCTGGGTTCCATGAGAGTAATAATTTTGTTGTACTAAAATTTTCACAAAAAGGTCTTAGGATCAATTAAAAAAATTCAAACTTTTAAATAAAAATTATGTATTCAAAAGTCTTATACAAAATGGAAAATTCTTATTATTCTATCAACCTTGTAGCTTTTTAAAATCGATACTAAGTTACTAGATTAAAAAATGTTCTGAACAGGTCTTAGGTCTATTTCTCAACTCCCTAACTCATTTTTTGTATTTTCTAATATGAAAATCTTCAAAATTTATTAATTTTTAATTGAAAACTTATACCATTTTATTAAATTGAGTATTATATGCATTGTCAGAGAAATTTTAATGCAAAAAATTTAAAAATTTTTTTTAAAATAAAAATATTAAAAAAAAGAATTTAGAAATTTTGTGTTAAGTATTATTGAAAGAATTTTATACGAACATTTAAAGTATTTGTGGCCCAAAAAAAATTTTCATTTCAAATTTAAAATATTTTTTTAGTATATATTAACTTATCCAAGAAAAATAAGAAAATGTATTTAAGGTTTTTCAGTGTCCATTTGTCTTTCTTGAATTTTAGAAAATATTTTTTTGAAAAATTTGATTTAAAAATTAATACAGTAAAACACCTTTTTATTGCACTTCACCTTTAAGATTGGTTATTAATATTGATTATTATATTGGTTATTGGAATTGATTATTAAAATGTAATAATAGTACTTATAACTAGGTTATGTCCTCTCCCTACTTTAGGAGGATATAATATTTTTATAAAAGTACTGTAGTTTAAAATGAAAGTATAAAACTATTGCATGAACCACCCAACACTCCGTATAAGTAATGAATATTAAGTAATAAAATAATCAAATAATAATTTTTTGATAAGTGATTGTTGGGAGCGTTCCATAATCTGCGTTTAGTAAATCTTTTTTTTTAAACTCGATTTTAGAAAATTTTGTTTAAGAAAATCTCGGTTTTTATTGAAAAATCTAGCTTTTTAAGAAAATATCTTTTTTAATTGAAAAATCAGGTTTTTAAGGATTTTTAAGTTTGATACAAAACCAGAATTATCAGCTTCTTCCAGAATATAAAAAAAGGGATTTTCTAAAAACAAGATTTGCTAAATCGAGATTTTCTAAAAACAAGATTTTCTAAAACGAGCTTTTCTAAAACGAGATTTTGTGAAAACTAGATTTACTAAACCGATATTTCAGACCCAACAATTGTTTTTTACAAATCACAACCTTATTGCGTAATTATCATTATATTAACAGTAACTTATCCAAAAAAGTTTTTATTTAATAATTTGATTTGATCAACCACTTAGTGCAAGAGAGTTCAGACCTTATTTCCTAAATAAAAACTCCTTAAAAGAATGAAATCCCAAGTAATACAGTTAGTTCAGCACGTGTTTAAAATATATATACATTTTTCTTAATTAAATATCGTTTCTTTTAAAATTAAATCATTTTTCACAATTTTGTTTACCTTAAAGTTTGGTATTTTTTAATAAGAACTATAGAAAAGACAGAATTCCTTCGAAACACAAATTTTTCAAGTATACATTTTCTATTATAAAACATTTTTCGGAGAAAAATTTTCTTAAAAACTTGTTTGGCTTTTCATAAAATATTTATATATATATTTTTGAAGAAATCAATTATTTATTTAATTAATATTAAAAATAAAATAAATATATAAAATTTTATATATTTTAATAAATAATAAAAATTCTTGAACATATTTGAAAAAAAACCTTTAAATATTGAAAATTTATTTAATTTATCTTATTAAAATATCCTTTAAGAAATTTTATTTAATAAATCTTTAAAATATAAATTTTATATTATAGAAATTTTCATATTTTTAAAAATATTTATTAATTTTTATTTAATGGATTTTTTTGTTTTAATGTCTGGATTGTATCCGGTGTGTTTTATTAAATTTTTATTAATAAAATCAAGTATAATATTGGTGTATTTCAATTTTAAAAATTAAATAAACATTCAATAATCTGTATTTCTTGTTGAGCCCCCCATTTCTAACTTAAAATCACCCCCCTGCTCATTAAAAGAAATTTCTGAATGGTTTTACTACTAAAGTAGTGAAAGTTTTATCAAATCATCATTATATTTGTATAAACTAATGTTCAAGTGGTATATTAAATTTTCCATTACGTGTGTGACGCAGTGAAGGACAAAGTCATGGATCGGATCAGAATCAAAAAGTAAATCTATCTAGTTATGTGTGTTCGTTGTCTGCCCGACTTTTCGCCCGTTCTTCTGTCTGCATAGTAAATCAAAAGCTGCAAGAGTACGATTCTGCAATTTGTTTTACAAATTCGTTTTATATGTAAGACTTGTCATCGCTATTGTTCTCTAGCCAGTTTTCTTAAAGTGTTCGAGTAGCTCCCATACTCCCTCTTTCTTTATATTTTAATAATTCTAAACTAAATAAAGCTGGGTATCTGATATTTTGCCAAAAATAGTTTAGTTCTATGGGCAAAATTTGTGCATTATTTGGTTCGTCTAGAGTAGCTGACTCGAGTAGCTGCTATACAACTTTTCTTTTAATATGAAACTAACTTAATTCATAATGAAACTGATTATTTGAAATTTTGTCAAAAGTAGTTGATCTTAATGGCCAACAATTGCCCCAAAAGTACTTGGTGTCACGCAAGACATTGGAATACCTGCCTCACATCTTTTTTACATAACTCAGAGTCTACCAAATTGTGTATTTAAAATTTTTCTAAAAATAATCAAGCGGATGATAAAATAATGTTTCTATTACGTTCTTACGGTTATCCTAGAGTGGATACAGTCTAATCTACACTCTTCCTTCGTTCTACTTTTAATTTTAAGAGGTTAATTGATAAGTTATTGAGTAAAAGTGTCAAAACCCAAAGATTTCTCAAGGAATTTTTAATATTACCATTTTGATCTATTATGAATTTGTGTTATAAAATTTGATAGGTACAATGATGATAGGTACAATCTTTACCTTAAATTTTTTAAAGTATAATCGTTTCAAATTTCAGTTATACTTAACAAGCCAATTATAAACTTTAAAGTTTATGTAACCAATTTAACATTTCAATATCTATTAAAATGCATCAATCATCCAATCTATGTTCTTTGACACCATTTTTTTTTTTTTTATTTATAAAATATTATCTCAAAAACTTTTATATAAATGTAAAATAATATTGAAAAGTTCCTGTATATGTATATGTACATTTTAATAGGGTATATTTTTACAAATCAATACTTTTATAGAAGATTATTCAATATTTATATATACACATATTAAAAAACAAAAATATATATATATATATATATATATATATATATATGTTCTTATAAATGTTATATAAATTTCCAATAAGTAATCATCAACATCATCATCATCATAGGTAATAATTTTTGTAAAAAAAAGGGATCTAAAAAATATTTTAACATTCTAGTCTATTATATATACATATATAAGTAATAATATGTATATATACATATATATATGTACATATAAAAAGAGAAATGAAAGAATATGATTTGAGGCAATAATGAGAAGAAACATCAAATATGAGAAAATATTGACGATCTCATTAGTGTCGTTAAATTTTCATCAATTTTGTCATCAAACAAAAGTAAAAGAGAAAAAAAAATAACAGAAAAAAAAAGAGATAAAAAACTAATATTCATTTTCATTTTCATCGAAAAGGAAAATTCTTCTCATATAATCAAAATTCCATTTATATTATACTTAAATAATTTACAATATTAAAAAGTTATAAAATAAAAAAAAAAAGTTTATTGTAGATATAATGAATTTAATATTACGTTTATAATAAAAATGAAAAATTTAAAAAAGTTTTATTACATATTATATAAAAAAAAATTAATTTATAATAATTTATAAGCAAATGAAATATTAATTGGGATTTTATTTTGGATATATTATGGAAAATGTGGTTTTATTTTAAATTTTAAAAAAAAATGCGATTTTATGTTCGATATTATAGTTTTTATATTTATTGGAAAATTTCATATATAAAAATATCTTATTATACGTTTATATTTATTAGTATGAATTTAATTATGATATAAATCGTACCTAATATAATTTTTATTAAAAAAATTAAAGTTTTTATCACAATAATTTTAGAATATTGCGTCTGGATAAATAATTCAATTTATTCATTCTATTTTAATCGAAGCTCATTATCTTGATTAAAACTAATTTATATTAAACATAATTCTAATTAATTTTCTTTAAATATTGAATTCACCAAAAATTATTTAAGTACAGAAATAAATAACTTGTATTTAACAAGTTCCAATAAGAATTAGATGTAAGAAAGCCGATTTAAAGGGTTTTATTATAAGAGCGCCTAAAAATATGCAAGAAGAGTTTGTTATTTATGTAACTTCTGAAAAAGTCTTAAATTTATGAATTTAAAAGATAAAATTATAAAATTTTAAATAAATTTTGAAAATTAAAACATGATACGTAAATATGTAAAATATAAAATTTAATTATAAATCGTAATACATAATAATCATAAGTTATTCTCATAATGGCCTATGTAGCCGAGGAAAACATTAGAATTTAAATATTCGTAAATAAATAAATAAATAAGTTTTAAATTCAATGTTATGGCTATTGTAACAGCACATTTTATCATTATTAATCGGCTACAGAATATTTTAGAATTTTTTAGCACTTTTTATCATGTTTAAAAATTTTTTTGACGTATTTTAGCCAAGTTCTGAAAAATTAGAGTAATTGCAAATTCTTATTTAAGAACAATGAGGCATCGCATATTTAAGCTAAGTAAGCTAGTTCCACAATACGAGAAGTACAATATGAACTAAATATTGGTCCGTGTTGAAAAAATATTCAAGAAAATTTGAAATTTCTCATTGCATCCAAAACGGGACATAATTTACATGCAATGCAACAGGGGAGTGATGCCTGCCTCTCATTTTCAGGGATGGTATCGGACATAATCTATTTACAAATTTTTTTCAAAATTAAGTATTTAGAAAACCGTCCCAATGAAATTATATCATTTTGTTATGGGCTTCTTCAAATTTATTAAATATGTACCAGATAATTAACAAGAACAAACCTATAAATAAAATTTTCCAGTTTTTCTTATTCCATTTTCACATTACGTTACATTAGTTATGTTAAAAAAAAAAAAAAAAAACAAAAAAAAAAAAGACAGAATAAATATTACAGGGTATATTATATTTTAAGCACATGTTTTTTTCATATTAAATTTGTTGTCTGCAAAATAATGATGAATCGAAAAAGAATCGAAAAAAAAAAATCCCAACAACAAGGATATATTTTGATCCTTAATGAACGAACTATACTGGCAATCTTCCTCGGTCCTTCCAATACATAATATTATTGAAAATCTATCTTTCCTGTGATGAAAATGAAAAATACTTCCTTTTAACTCATAAATTTCTGTTATTCTGGTACCAGTAGTTGTTCTGACATCGATTTTCTTGTCGATTTTAAACAAAGGTAATTGCAAATATTATATGGGTAATTTTCCTTATGATTTTCCTTTTATTTTTGTTTTTCTGTTTTTTTTTTATTTGCAATGATATGAGATAAATCACGTTTTAATGATTGTGCTTGATTGAGGACTTCATAGTATCAAATCAGCAGAAGCTTTCATTAGAGCAAAAAAAAAAACAAGAAAACCAAAAATAATAATAAATTAATGATAAAAGTTGCATAAAGAAAAAAATAATTTCCATTTTGTGTTTTAAAATAAAAATGAATAAAACAAAAATGTTTTTTTTTTGTTTTTTATTATAGTGATTGCAATACCGGTCATATTTAATTTTAAAGAATTTTTTAAATTGAATTTGAGGTTATAATTTAATATAGGTTTGAAAAATGGTTTGGACTATCGAGTTCTCTCATTATTTTTCGAAGTTATACATAAATTAATTCTTTGATACTTAGGTTTCCAATTTCGAAATATCGATTGCAGCGCCATTATGATGTGTTATTTTTAATACAAAAATAAATGTATATGCAAAGGGGTATTTTCTTTGGCTTTGAATGTTTTACTTTAAAAATGATATTGTAAAAATATCGAAATTGGGCTTATATTGGGGTTTGGGAAAGATTTAATTTTATAAAACTTGATTATGTTCTAAGTTGGCAATCTATGTACGAAGTTATCAATCTATGCTCGAAGTTGACAATCTATGCAAGAAGATATTATTTAATGGGTTTTGTCATTTCAAATTTGAATACCTATGGATCAAAGCAAATTTCCTGTCAGATTCATATTATACAAATTAATTAAAATTGAATTATAACTTTACTATTATTAAAAAATTGTAGACCATATATCTCCACTACTAAGGATTTTTTTACTGAATATTGAATAAAATATTGACTAATTGTAAAATAGAACGTCAATTCGAAATTAATTTTTAATTGCCAAAGTCAAAGATGTTCTAATATATCTTTTCAGGCAGCCAAAGTCTAATCCAAAAGTTTCGAAGAATCAACTAGTTTAATAGGCGCGGTATTACAATAGCGATATTATCATATTTTCCAATTCAATTTTTAGCTCTTAACTTAATTTTAAATTTCCATTTCTTTATAAAATACATTTTTTATTTAAAAAAAAGTGATTTGGTTGTGCGGAATATTTTATCATTTAGTTTTCTTTTGAATTTTCTTTTTCCTCTGTTCTCTACTAAATGAAATTGTCAAGAAAAAAAAAAAAATAAACGATTTTCTTTTTGCTATAGTTTATAATTTATGGAGTATATTTAAACTTAATAAATCACAAGAAAAAAGAAAATTAATGAAAAACAAAAAACTCAAAGAAAAATATTCAGAATTAGAATGAAAAATTGAAAACTTAGATAATATTCTCTATTTTACCTCTTCTCTCCCTTTTTCTCTTTTTTAATGGAAAATTTATAATTTTCCACTTTTTTTTTTAGTATTTCTCTTTGATTATTATTATATGACCCTTAATTTGATTTTTTATAAAAAAAAATGTATATATGTATAGATGAAAAAATATAGATGAAAATATGATTAAAATTTCAATGAATAGAAAAACAATATTAAAAAAAAAAATGTGATAGACAAAGACAAAAAAAAAAAAAAACAAAAATTTTATGATAAATATGTAATTATGATTTTTAAAAGCTAAATTGCTTTTGAAAATAGAATAAGTTTTTAAAAAATATAATATTATAATAATTAATTTTGTCCTTTAGTACAAAAGTAAAGTTGTATAATATTGTATGTCCTTTACTTATAAAAGTAAGGAAATGAATTTTTTAAAATTGAATTTTTATGTTGGTATTAAATTTAATGTTTTTAAATTGATTAGTTTCGATTTTATGAATTTAATTAAAAAAAACAATTTTTAAAAATTTATTTATTATTATTGATAAAAATAATCAATTGAAAAAGCATTTGTAAAAACGCCTGGGTGGAACAGTGGTTAGAGGGCCGACTTTCGATCAAGAGGTGTGCCTTTGAATTGTAGTGAAAGTTTAAAAACTTTTTTTCTGGTAGTTAGATAGACTCAGCTACTGGGGTTTAAATCAATGGCATGGTAAATAATTAATAATTTTAATGAATTAATATAAAGATAAAATAAAATACAAAATTTATTAATAATTAAATTGAATAATTAAACTCACAGATATAGTAATACCTTATAATTTAGAAATAAAATCCTTAAAATATTTACTTTTATTATGTATATTTATTTTCAATATAAAATCTAGTAACATCTGTTGCATTAATGGTGCGTGGAATTCATTAAGATGAACCCTAGTAATAATAAAATAATATGTTAAGTAAGTTTTATCCTGTTCCTGAATTATTATTCAATTGCATTAAGACAATTTCGTTCTTCTAGTAATTAAATGGCAAATAACAGTTATACGCCATTTTTTGACTATAGCTCCATTGGATTTCTCACCCTCGATTCTATAAGTAATTACCAATAAGTACTAATTTTTCCTTTTAGAATTATAATTATGAATATTTTTGCGCCACTTAATTTGTAAATTATTTTAGTTTTTGTATGAATTAGGCAAAACAATGAAACAGCGTATAATATTCCAGTTAATATTCGGGTGCTTCCATGTACAAAATTAAAAGAAATAATATATGGAAATGAAAAAAATATTTGATGTGGAAAGCCTAATATCCATGAGTTTTTTAACCGCTTTGAACTAAATAAATTTTTTGCAAAAACTGGATGATTTTAAAATAGAGTTTTGTTTTCTTAAAAACTTACAAGCGCATATAAGTCAAAACTATAGTTTTTCATATACGCCACTTAATTATTAAGGGAACGGTTTTATGTTATGTTTCCTTTAATAATTTTTTCCATACAGAGGAGAAACTTAATATTTAATTAGAATGAAGGTTTCTAAAAAAATGCAGAGACAAGTTTAAACAAAGTATTTTTAGAATATGTCTTAAAATGTTAAATAGAATACAAAATCTGAGGGTAGGCTAAAATCAAAACTTGATTTTTAATAGTGTCAATCATTTTTGTACATTCGTTATTAGAATTAGTTTATGAGTGATATTTTGAACTTTATTCAGCTAAGATCATATTGTAAATAAACCTGAATTAAATTTTTTAACATAATTTAATTATTTAACACATTTTTAAATACTATAACATTACCTTTTCCTAATGCCAAGATTTAATGTATTAAAAAAATGAAACTCACCTGAAAAGAGAAAAAAAATTAAGAAATTAATTTACTTTAATTAAGTTTATAAAATATTTTTTGAAAATAAAATAAATTGTTTTATTGATTTTGTTTTTTTTTTAATATTTAATGGTAATGACCCAATAATCGCATTGTTTCCAAACATGGTATTTGACTGTCCGGTTGTTAGTAAAAGACCGACAAAAAAGTCGGTTAACTTTATTTCTTTCTATTTATACAGACCAAAGATAGTAGGATAGTAGGTACTAGGTATCTATGCTCTCGTGCGTTGTGCGTTGTGTTTAAAACGTTTGAATGTCATTTAAAGCGACGCGAGTAATATGATAACACTTAAATATCTCTAAACTATTTTATAACTTTTAAATAAAGAGACAAAATATATTCAAATTACACAAAGCGACAAAAAAAATACCAATAGACAATTGAATTTGTATACTAGCTGAACTTTAAAATCGATTAACATTACGGTTACGAGTTTTTGAAATTCGAATGGATAAGAGACAAATGATATTGTTGTTGTCCGAAGGAATATATAATTATTCAATTAATCAATTTATCGTTTAGAAAATTATAGGTTGTTTTCTAACAGAATAAATTAATTAACAATTTATATTTAACATTAAATAAACACACCTATTCAAAATTCCCTTGTACACTTTCTTAGAAAAATTGGCTACGCTACGAACAAAAAGTTTTAGCGATTCTTAATTCCATCGTAGACATTTAAATCTGATACGGCAATTTTGACGTTTGAATTCATTCTTCTAAATAAAAATAATAATTATTGTTTTCAATTTCGTAGTACATAATAATTTTTGAACATTATTTTGAGAAAAACAGCATTTAAGATTAATTATAAATAAACAAGTGATGAAAAAAAACCAAGGGTTTTTAAAAAAGCACATTTTTAAAATTATATTGTATTACACACTGAGTTTAACTTTGGAAATATTTACTTGGAAATAGTTACTGCTTACTTATAAAATTTACTGCTTACAGTAAAGTTTTTATTTTTAAGTTGTTATAGCCCTTCAATGGGGAAGGTTGACAAGTTTCACAAGGATCTAACTTCATCTAACTCCACCCCCCTCCGCCCTCCTCCATGTTTTTAGGTTCTAGGAATTAAATTGTGAATTCCACAAAAATTTGGAATTTTACTTAGAATTATACAATCTAAGCAAAAATGGGTAAAACTGTGAGACACTTTCTTTAATTTAAGGAACCGCTTTTAAATTTAAGAAAAACCTTTAACATATGTTAAAATATAATGTTGGGCCTTTAAATTTTGTATATTAATAAAAAAAAATTTGGACAGATATTCAAGTTACAGGTGTTTAAAAATTGCAAAATTTCAATTTTCGAGCCCTTATAGCTCCAAAACATGGGGCTTGACAAAAAAATTTTGTTAACCGACTCCTACTAATTTCTGAGTATCTAACTTCTCCCAAGAATTTCAAGACCCTAGCTTGAACCGTTTAGAAAATATGTGTGGCCAAAAATTTTGTAAAAATTGTGTTTTGTGTAATGTGAAATTTTAGTACCGTATGGCAACCCTAAACATTTGTCTTTTAAATATTTATAAAGCTTATGAAACCAGCTATCGTTTTCACATTGAAAATATATCTAACAGAACCCTTGTTATAACAAATTAAATATAGGGCTTTTTCCAACTTTGGGGGGCTGTAGCCCCGTAACAGGTGGGGCTACAGAAAAAAATTCTTCTACGAAATTATTTTTTTTCTAATACCTACTAGTGGTTAAAACTTCTTTTCTCTATTTCAAACGATGTAAAAGTTTTTGTAAACATACGGACAGACGGACAGACGGACAGACGGACAGACGGACGGACAGAGTGAAGCTATATAGGCACATTTTTACAAAATTCTTTGAAAATGTGCTAAAAATGGTGAGATATTTCATATAATTTGCTTCATATCGGGTTTGACTACGACTAGTTGCTTCGTTATTGTTTCCCTAATTTTTTGAAAAGTATTTAAAAATATTTTGAAAATAGATTTAAATAATGTACGAATGATTATTTCTTTCGTAGATTTTTGAACTTTTTGTAATGTTAAGTCGGAATTGATAATCGCGTTTTGGTAAATTATCTCCGACTTAGCTGTACGAGGGAATTTAGAATAGGGGTGAATATTTGAAAAATACTATTAGTCATCCTGAGTGACTAGAAGAACTTACAATGAAATTAGTTGACCTTAATCTAATGAAAGTTACGCTTTATTACAATAATATTTTAAAATAAAGTCATGAACTAATATCTACTGTTTAAAATCGTATATTTAATAAGCTTAAAAAAAAAAGTGCTTTTTAATCCAAAAAAGGGTTTACAGTCAATGCATTTAAATGCACTATTGAATTCCTTCAAAAAGTGCAATAAAATTATATAACTTTAACTAATTATTTAACTCTTAGAAATACTCAAATTCTTAAAAAAAAAAACAAATAAAATGTCCTTATGGAATTTTGCTCACTGTACGTTTTATGCAGTTTTCTGTTAAAATAATCTAATTTTCCTTTTAATTTATTTTACATTCACAGGCATTTCCTTGATATGCACTTAAATTCTTATTAATACACCCTTAATAATTTTTTAAGAAAATCTCTTGGAAAAATTTTATATAATAAGAAAAAAACAAAAAAAAATTTTGTTTTTTTAATTAACTGCAGTACAAGTGCAGTAAATATTACAGAATAAAGCAAATAATAAATAGATTAATAGATATAATTTAAAGGAAAATATAATTTTACAGATTAAGTTTTCAGATTAAGTTTTTTCTTTTTCCTTTTGCATTTCCACGACTCCTGCTTATGATGGAATAATTATAGGTTATGATAATGCAGTTCTTTACAATTCAAAAAAATAAACAAACAAATTTAAAAAAATAAAAACTGAAACTGAAAATTGACGTAATCTATACGGAAATTTTTTTTTTTTTTTTTTGATTCTTTCAAAAACATTTTTATACATGGAAAAAAAAAATTTAAATAAAGTTATGTACAAAAAAGTTTCTAGGCTTTGGTACATAATTACAAAAGTTTTACTTAAAGCCATCAACAAATAAATTTTACAACCTTCAACATAAAAAAAAAAAAAAAAAAAAAAAAGAAAAATTTCAAAAAAAAGGAATCCCGCAAAACTATTTGAATTTTTAGACAGTTAAGTGAACGCTTATCTGCAGAGATTTACAACGCAGTAAAATTTACTAAGAAAAGTATACAAAAGAAAATGTAAGAAAATAAACTTTTCTCCTTTTAATTTTACAGCAATGTTTTATTTTTGTTTTTTTTGTTATTTTTTTTATTTTTTTTTTATTTTCATTTTTTTTTAACAAAAGGACGAAAACATTGAAGAAAATGTCTTGAACAATAATTCCAAAGACTTTACAACAAACTGTGTATATTATAAGGAGTAAACTAAGTATAATCTTTTTTTTTTTTTTAATAGTTCTGTTTTCTTTTTTTTTTTGTAATGAAAATTGCACTTTCATTTTAATCTGTCAGGTTGTTTTTCATTCAACATTATTAAAAAAAAAAAAAAAAACTATCATTAGTGTGTCTTTATGGTTATTAGGAATGTAAAAAAATTCTTTTTGTCCTTCAATTATAGTCCAACTCAAATGATATTAAACACTTTTTGAGTTACTTAAGAAATACTTTTGTTGTTGTAATAGCTGAGAAATGTTTTCGTTGTAGAATTTTTTTTTTTTTAAAATTAGTCATTTTCTCTACCAAATGCTGAAAACAGATTTACAATAAAGGACGAGTTCGAAAATACAAATCACGAAACTACAAAGATTACGAGTTCGAAACTACAAAGATTTCAGTAACTTAACCAGGAAGAGTTAAGAGCTGGCGCAGGGTTTGACATACTGCAGAACTAAAAATACTACCTCAAATGTTCACCTTTATGTTGATCACAACATATTAATATTGACATCAAAACTACATAACCAGCGTGATTACGATGAATTTTTAATCTTTAAAGTTTTTAACGCTTGTTATCATTCGAGTTAATCAGTTTTAATATAGAAATATAGATCTAATTTTTTAAGAGCCAATTTTACCGACTCGAATTAAACGTCAAATGTTCGTCACTATAGTCGGGTATTTTCAGCATTCGGTTATTATAATATTGTGAGAGCTTCATATGTCACAAATCATTGACAACACTGTCTGGACAATGACATTTGCAAATAAATAAATAAATAAACTCAATACTTTATAATGTTTAGAAGTTCACAGAATTTTTCATTCTTTAAAAAAAAAATTGTTAAAATCTTTTAAACTTAACAGAAGGAAGATTTAAAAAAGTTTTGTGATCGTGTTGCGCAACAAATCTGTTTTATTACAAAACTGCGCTAACGCAATTCATTCTTTTCTCGTTAATTTTTTTTAAAGAGAATGTCAAAACTATATTCGAACTAAATTTAATTTTCAGACAGTAAATTGACATTTACCACTAGCGATAGCGACATCGATTACGGCAGGTAATCAAAGCTCTTTAAATTCATTCAAAATTGGTTATAATATATTCATTCCCAAGATATTCTCTAATACAGTCTGAAAGCTTTGATTTTTCAATGACTACTAAAAAAAGCTACCATTGACAGTTTACTTTTGTTTAAAATAAAACATAAATATTGCATACTTAAAGACGTATAGCCTTTTTAATTAAATATTTTTGGTATTCTATTTAAAAAAAAGCACCAAACCACTAAAATTTTAACAAAATACAAAATTTAGCTTTCCACTCTTTGTTTTTCTTGTTTCTTTTTTTTTTTTATTTTTTATTAAAGGCAAGCTTAAATTTTTAAATTTTGTTTTTGTATTAGAAATTATTATGTGGTAGTGTATTAAAGTGTACCCTAGTATATATAACTGCAATATTTTTGTACTCCAGCTAGTTGTCATAATGTTATAATTCGTTAGATAGTTTTTTTTTTATTTTTGCATATTTTAAGAATTTTTTTTATATCTACAATGTTTTAATCATGATGTCTGAATAATTTTTCTTTAAAAATTTATTTTTTTTATTATTTTGTTTTTTTTTTATGCAGTTTTGTAGTGTGTTGGTGTCTAATGCGGTTGAACTAATTAAGCTCTAAAAAAATAATTATGAAAAAAAAAAGTTTTTTTTTTAATAGAATGCAAAAAATTAAAAAAAAAAAAAAAACTTAGTTTGTTTTATTTAATGCTAAAAACCATAAATGGACTAAAAAATAAGAAAATAAAATATAAAATGGTTGAGATATAAAGGCTAAAACTTTTAAAGGATTTATTCACATTTTCATTTTTTTTAGTTTAGTTAAGAGAGAAAAATATGAAAGAGAATAAAAAAAAAATTAAAGAGAATAAAAGAAAAATTAAAGAGAATAAAAAAAATGAAAAATTTCTTTTAAGGATTAAATATTATATTTTTTTTAAAGGAACTGCACCTTTTCTTTATTTCCTTATAATGCAGAATAAATCACTGTTGCAAAAAAACAACTGAAATTAGTTAAGTTAAGACTGTTTCATTTTTTATTTTGTTGATTTTTTGTTTTTTTTTTTTTTTTTTTTTGTTGGAGATAAGGAAAATGAATTGTTGGTATAAAAAAATAAATTAAAAAAAATCTTTTTTTCAATATATACTTTTATTAAAGTAGTACTAGCCCCCTAAAATGCAAAAAATAAAAAATTGAAGGTAGATCTTGGGAATTTGTTACTGTGTTAATATAAAAGTAAATTGCTGGTATAAGAAACAGTTTTTTTAATGTTTCAAAACTTTTAAGGCTAAAATGTTGAAAATATTCATTAATCAAAAATTGATGGCAGGTTTTTTTCTATTTAAAAGTGTTTTAATATAAAAGTAAATTGCTGAAAAGAAAGACAGTTCTTCTTTTTGTTAAAATTAATTAATGAAACTGAAGGAGGACCGAACTCAGACCTATTTACACCGTCAGCCACTTTGCTAACCACTGAACCAAACAATTCTTATAAATTTATGGTCAGATTTGTAATATAAATGTATCACTAACTGACAGAATGAAAAATAAAGCCATAGACACTTGCAAGTTCAATTAAAAGTATATAATAAATAGAAGAAATTTTAATTTTTTTTTTTGGAAGGGAATGAGGCGATAAATAAGTTTTTAAAAATAATTACATATTCCGTTGCTAATAAGTTGAAAAAAAAAAAATAAAAGTTGTTGTTTTTTTACCCTGAGGAAAGTAATGAATAATTTTTTTTAAAAACAAAGAGAAAAAGGTCACTGTATTACAATTAATTAAAAGGCTAAATAAAATTTATTCAATTTGAAAATTGAAAGTTTTTAGAGAGATGGGTTATAAAATGGATTTGTTAAATATTGAAAAAAAATTTCACAGAGATTGTGTTCTATATTAAATTATTCATTAAGTTAATTTAAATGACTTCTATGAATAAAAGAAAGTCATTATCACTTTCACTAGTATGAAGTAAAACTATTAAATTTTTATATCTTTAAAATTTTGATTTATCTAAATATAAATTACATTCTTTAAATGTTATTCGAAATAGGAACAAAGTATCTAGATTTTAATTATTTAATATTTAAATTACATATTTTAGTAATAATAAGTGGAGCTTCCTATATATAAAAGGGAGGGAAGGTATAATAAGTTGGAAAATATACAAGAATGCATACGGCAGAAATAAGAATAGAGGACAAAAATAACCAAATCATGCCTTTTAACCCACTATTACTATTAAGGGTTTTTATTGTAATACTAGTAAAAAAGCCTGTCGGACGTCAGGTATAATTTAAATTTCTCTTTTTATATATATTCTTTTTTCCTGCTATTGCGCTACTGAATCAATAAAAGGAAATTCGTTACCTAAAGAACATTAAGTTAACATTATAATAGTTTGTTTTAGTTTTGTAAGTGATAATAAAATAGAAGTATACATACTAAAGTGCAAAAAATTTCTTTATACGTTTTTATTAAAATTTTCTGTATCTACCTGTTAACAGATTTCTCATACGTATTGATTTTTTTTTTTTGCTGTTCATAATTTACATTTTATTCTCGTTTCATTTTTTCTTTCTCTTTTGAATGTAAGAATTTGTAATTAGAAGTATTTTACATGTGTGAATAACACTTAACATAACATAGGGCACGCTGGTCAGCAGCAGCAGTTTGTCTTTTATTATATTTAGATTAGAATTGATTATAATAACGGTCACAGAAATTATATGGTACTTATGCTTTTTTTATAATCCTACCTAGATCATAGTTAAAATTGCTTCTAAAATGTCTAGTACTATTATGAAACTTTAAAATATTTACTAAGATCAATTCATCAATTCCTATTACAATAATATATTTAAAAAAAAAAATTTATTCCAATATAGTGATAGTGTTTGGTTTAGTAAAACAAAACAAAAAAAAAACACATCTTTTAACGAGGGTCGAACTCAGATCTGTTTACACCCCAAGCCAACCTTCGATAACCACTGCACCATACAATTACTAAAAATTAATGGTCAGATTTCTAATATTAATGTATCACTAACTTACAGAATGAAAAATAAACCCATAAACACAGGCAAGTTAATATAAAAGTATTTAATAAAGGGATATATCAACTTCAAATATTTATGCATTTGGGAATATGAGTTTTAAGTCTAGTCAAATAAATAAACTTTAGGATCATGTGTTAATTAGATAAACAAAATTTTGACGAACTGTCAAAATACGCGCTTAGCAGCGTATCAATCTCATTCATATACATTACAGCTTTTTTGAGGAAGAACTCTGAAATAATGGAAATGTTTTGTAAGTGGCACTTCAAAATTGTCATCATGTTATTATGCACTTCACATTACCTTCACATGTGTTTCCCAATACTTTAATTTATATGATTTATATAAATTGAAGAAAGAAATTAAATCATAACTTTTGGGTTTACTATTCAACCATTGCTAGACATTTGTATCTCTACTTGCTTGTGCAGCATAATGACTAAACAGGGTTTATTATTTGAGTTGCCTTTTGAAGGATTTTTCCTTCATTAACTAAAGGCGGCTTAAATATTTCAGATATATTTTGAAGAATTTTCCACCCTTAAAAAAAAAAACAATTAAATCGAGTAAATTAGTACAAAATTACCGAATATAGTAAAAATTAACTTCATATAAAATGTTCTATACTTTTTTCATTGTTACCCTAGTCACTTTTATTTTGCTTGGTTAGAATAAATTAAGATTTTTGGAAAAAATTAAGGACTAATTCTACTAATATTAGTTTAAACAGGATTGTTGAGGTTATCTTAACTAACCTCGACCTCACACAAGTGCTAAATGGGCTATCATAATACGAATCAAGCAATTAATTTCCCATATTTTATATTACGTTATTTTCAAGGACTCATGTCCTTTAAACCGTTGTACCAATTATATCGATTAATTAATTAATTTTAATTGTTGATCTTAACTTAAGTCAAATTAATTTATTTGAAAGTCAGTAGCTTATGACATAATTTTGAATAAAGAAGAGTTTTTCAATAGAAATAGATTTTATACCAATTGGTCATCATAATTATTATATTTGATGTCATGGGACAAGTATACAAGTACCATATGTATCTAAAGTATTTTTTCTTAATACATAAAACGAAATATATAATAAAAAAAAAACCCAGAACCAATTTATATAATATATTAGATCAATTTTTTTTCTTAGACAGTTTTAAATTTATTTAAGAGGGTACATCAGGTTCAAACAACAATGAAATTTTATATTTTTTAATATTATGTAATATATATTGATATATATTTTTATGTATATATACTCGTATATAGTAACATATATATTGATATCAATTGCATTTTAGAGTAATATTTTTCAATATATTTAATATTAAAAGTAAAAAAAACGCATTGAATCCAATGAAGACGAAGTATGAAAGTAGAGAATGAAAAGAAAAAAATCCATCGTTGTTTCTAGATTCTATACAATATTCTATTGTAATTTTTTTTTTATCTTAAAAATTCATTTCTCATGTTTTGAAAAATTGTTTCCAATTCAACAAGAAAAACTTTAGATACTATACAGATATTATGTTCTATTTCTTCTTGTGCTCGTTACTTAAAACTTGAAGCGTTAAATTGATTTTTCAAATTGCATCAAGTAAAAATTTCTATACAACACATTTTTTTTTATTGTAATTTAACCCCCAAGCTCCCTCTTTTAGTTTGAAAAATTGCCATTTTTAAATGTAAAAAAAAAAAAAAAAGAAAACTTTGGAGAAATAATAAAAGATTTAACCAATTTTTTTTTATGTTGAAAGAAAAAAGATGCATACTTCAACATTTCAAGTATCATTCAATCACTTTTAACAAGCAATTATATAGGTAAAGCGTTTAAATTGATTTTGTTAAGAAATTAGATATAAAAGAATAAGAAAGTTTTTAATTTTAAGGGATAAGAAAAGGTATTGTAATCAAAAAGTAATCGGGGTTGGTTGCTGTGTACATGGAGTTTAAATAAATTGAATATTTGGTTTCGTGGTTCACTCTTTGAAAAAGCATAGTGTTTCCACAAAGCTTCTATATCATACTATGTTGCACGCCAGTGGCTTGATTTCTGTCCATGTTTTTCGACAGCTTTCAAATTCTTTTGCAACTGATGGGTTATTTTTGGTCTGCCCACACCTTTTTTTGCCTGCGCGTTCTAATTATTCGCCTGACGCCTCATACCTTCTATCGGTTGCCGAAGTCTATGACCTAGCCGTCTCCAGCTCTTATTTTTTATATGACAGAGTGAGACCCCGTCTGGAGATGGTTTATAGTTCCTCATTTGTTATCTATTTGGGCTATCTTATATTATGCAATCTTCGGAAGCGTTTATTCTCAAATATATTGTAGCTTGTTTTTTGTTGAGTGTTTGAGTATATGGCATGTTTAACTGTTGTAGAGAAGGATTGATTTTAAGCATTTTTCTTATATCTTTGTTTTCGTGCCTCTGTTAATTTTATGGTGAACTCCACATTGCCCAAAGTTTTTGATCGCCATTCTTATAGAAGAGTTATGACTCCAAATTAAGAGTTAAGAGTCTAATTTTACACTAACTTCAATATCTTCTTGAGTTTCTTCGTTTGTGGCAAGGCTACGACCAAGGCAGTTGAAATTTGCAATATTTTAAATTTTTTAAATTGTGCATTAATAGTGGGTTAGAATTTTTGGCATTTAGTCTTAGGGATCTTTTTTATGCTATATTAATTATGAGTCCATTCTTCATTTACGTTCGTCAAAAATATTTGTTTTGCTTCAGATCAGAACCTGGAGGACCGATATTTAACATATATTAATATTCAATTTGAAAATATTTGATTATTATACCAACTAAAAACTGCTCTCATATTCAATCTTTTAAAATAATACAACATATTAAGTTTATACTTTGCATTTCAGTTTCACGTAAGTCAACTGGAAAACGCTTCCTGAACTTCATTTATTTTAAAATATTAGCTCTAAGATAATAATTGTATAAAATAGAATTTTTTTATTATTTTTATTATATTTATTCTTGAGTTATTTTAAAAGAAATCATAAAAAGTTAAATAAGAAAAAATAAAAGTAAATACTGTAAATGATGCATCACGAAGAATAATGTGTTGTATCAATTCATTTTATCTTGAAAAATTGTGAATTGTGAAATTTGAAAATAAAAGAATTAGTATTATTTATTGGATAAAATAAAAACTTACGTTAATTAAGTTGGAATTCAGAATATATAAATTTCTTAAGATAATGATGTTTAATTTTGCACAGCCCGGCTAGAACTTATTGAAAATGCGGTAACAAAATTCTACATATTATTTAAGAAACTTCTTTTCTTAATTTTTATAGTTGATGTCATCGATCTTATACAATTCCCACTTTATTTAATACCTAGAATTACAATAGATATCACTAAATCAGCAATGTTATTGTCAACATTAGACATAGACATTTTTGTCCTAAATTTGAATACGGTCAAATATAATTAGGCTAGTACATACCACATTTTGGTAGACCTTCGATAAAATCCGAAATTATGTTTTACTTCTATTTGGGGTCAACCTTTTGCTAATCCGATAATCCCAATTTTCTTAAATCCCATTCCCCAAAATTTTTTAATATTATTATCCTAAATCAATCATTACATTTATAACACATATCTCTCCCTCAAAGGCTAAAAAAGGTGAGGTTTCTATGAGTTAAAGTTTCACATTACCCAAAGAGACTCCCATACAGTTTCAATAGGTTTAGTTCAACGCATTTCCACTAATATTCCTCGGATACAAATATATGATAGACTAACCTTAGCATTTAAAATCATAGAAATAAATTCTTAACACAGTACTAGTATCCTTTAACCCCCAAGTACAGTACCATATTAAAGTATCATCATAACGACTGTAATCTTAACAATTTTAATTATCATCTCTTTAATTAAAAATATTTAAACTAATTGAGGGATAATGAAACCTTCAAGGTAATTAAATATGTGGTTTGAATTTTGTTTCTATGGTTACGAATTTGTAATTTGTTTTTTAATTTAAATCGTTTTTTTTTTGGTTTTTTGCAGTACTTAAATTTAATAAATTCTAATATTAAAATTTTATATTTTCTAATTATTTAATTTTCTTTTGTTGACAAAATTATTCATATAGAAATTATCATGAATTTTCATAATTTTATTTTTTTTTATTTTTAATTTTAAAGTTGACAATGGCACAATAATTATTAGTGTGCAATGTATATGTGTTTTAAAAGAAAAACTTATCAAACATATTTTTAATTCTATTATAATCTTTTTATTTTCAAAAATAAAAAAAAAACAAAGAAAAAAAAAGTTGAAAATAAAAAACTGCAATCTGCAGTCATTAACATATGAACTACTACATACAAAAGAATAAAACTGTTAGGGTGTACTTCTTTTTTTAACATGAAACCTAATTGAGTTAACCTTTAAAAATTCTACTGCTGATATGTGAAAAAGTAAGTCAAGAGCAGTTAAAAACATATTTTTCATTATATATATATTATATGTATATATATATATATATATATATGTATACTTTTTTGTTCTATTTTATTTGTTTTGTTTTAGTATTCGTTTGAAAATTCTAGAAATCTGTTAAATAATAGGATTATAATTTAAAAAAAAAAAAAATGAACTATTATTATACTTTTACTTTATTATGAGTTTTTTTTTTTTTTTGTATTTAAAATGAAAAAAACGTTAGAATTATAAGATAATAATAATCACTTTGCATAGAATAGAATATTGCGCAAAATTTTCAAAAAAAATTAAAAAAAAAAAAAAAAAGTTTTAAAAAAACCGTATTTATTAAAGAAAAAAAAATGAAAAATTAAATCAATTTTAAACCGATTTTCAAAAAGGTTTCTCTAAATTGAACTTTTAAACTTTAACATCAAAAAGAATATTTAATGTTATATTGTTATATGTTAATGGTGTTAAAAGTTCATTACACTAAGCATTTAACTTGAACTTGAATTCAAATCAATTGTTTAAGTATTATTTGAATTTGAATATTTAATATTTATTTAATTATTTATTTATAAACTGTCCCTTACCTCATACAAAGTTATAAGGGAGGGAAGAATGCCTTGTCTTTGCAGGCGTGGCAGATTATACTATCTATGAATTTTATTAGTAATATTATTTTTTTAGTTTATATCATATATTTTATATTTTACTTTTTTTTAAACATATATGGTCACCATGGAGATTTGTAAAGAAAAATAATTTTTCAAAGATTTTTTTAATTAAAAATTCATGACCCGTACGGCAATTGAACCCGCACCCACTTCCGTTATTAAACCAAATGCTCACCCATTAACCCACCTATTCTATGCCCCATTTAATATATTATTGAGCGTTTGAGTGAAATTATTTATTTCTTTTAATTATCATTTATTTGTTGAAATACTGATTTGGTTATTAAGTACACTGAATTTAGATATTACTTGTGCTATGGGTAAATATATATTACGTGAATGTATGAAAATAATTAAGCCCTTCTTAATGTTTCTGAAAGGAAATTTGACATTATAAGTTTCACATTCTTCTTCAAGGATTTTATCTCCTTATATTGAAACATATAAATTGGAAACATATCATATGGAAACATAAAAATATGGTTCATGGATGAGCCCTTAAAATCACAAAATAAAGTTGACTTCAAAATGTATAATTTATTTCTGCGTAATTTTTAGATGACTTACTTTTTTGTTATAATAACTTTAGAACGCCCAACGGGGTTTTTTATGATTTTAAATACATATATCGAATCCTGATTCTTATTCAAATTGCAGTATTAAATAACAAAAATATTTTAATACTAATTATTTAATAAGTTTAGTGTTTGCTGCAAATCCGGAATTATACGCTTTTTCCAAAATATTTTATAAACATGTACACAAGATCTGAATTAGGAAGGATTTTATAGCTCGATTCAAAATTATAATTGTCGCTTTTTCCCGAATATGTGTACTAATAGCTTTTATATTCGAAAACTTGAAAATATAAAGTACGATTATGTGAAGATGTCATTTAAAACTATTACCAGCCCTTAACGAAAGTTATCCAAAAGCCAGCCTAAAATCCATCCGGTATCGCCAGTTTTTAAAAAAGTTTTCAAATAAATTAAAGCTGCAAATTCTTGAAATGAATATGAAGGAAAAATTTGTCATTTAAAATTAAAATGTTTTTACTGGAATTAAAAAATATTCATACAAAAATGTTTTGAGCTTTTGTAAAAAATCATTTCATAGAACTAAAATATTGGTTTAAAATAAATTTTAATGTATCTACATAAAAAACTACTATATCCATGGTAAGTTGGATAGTAATTATTACGAATAACTTATTTTTTCACAAGAAATTCAGAAGTTATATAAATTTTTAAATTCAAATACAAGTAAAAAATGTTAAAAAAAAGGTGTATTGCAATCATAATATGTTTTTGAAAAATTTTTGTTAACAGTTCATAAAAGGTTGGAAAAAAAGTATTAATTTTCGGAGTCAAAAACAAACTGAAACATCTCTAAATAAAGTAGTTCTATAATTTGTTAAAATAATTTGAACAATTGATATTGCATTAAGACATAATTATTTAGTTATTATATTATACTAGCTGTTGGCCCGTCACAGAATGACGGAATTGAAAGAAAAACTTTTTCTAACAAGAATTATTTCTAATTTCATTTTATACATGTACATATATTGTATATCCATACTATTTTCTTAAATAAAGTACAAACTGTTACATTTTGTAGTACATAGATTATATTTCGATTCTAGTAATTGATACACAAAAAAAAAATGACTTATACAACTTCTTGTTGTTTCTTAAAAATTTGAAGATGAATAATAAGTTATGTAGTCTACCTTTTGTATATTGTAATTTGATAAAATTTCGGGGGTCGTTAGTTCAAATCCCTTCTTGGTGAATTTTTTTTTTTAATTTCAATTAATTTTTTTTTTTATTCAATTACGTACATACTTGCTTAAATTTTAAATTTTTAAATTTAAATTCGATAAGTTTGTTTGTTAAAAGATTTGAAATTTTTTTATAGGTTTATTTTGTTTCAATAATGATCTATTTCTCCATCTAATAACTTTATGTAGACATATTTTTAAAATGTTGCTAAGCTCTGTATATTGTTTCATAACCTTTGTTTAGATTCAAATCGAAATACTTGTATGTTGCCAACATTCTACAATGTACTTACTCAACATGTTTAATTATTATGTACCTATTTCTATGCACATAAAATTGAATTATGAATTGAGTTTTGCATTATCAAATGCAAATTAATTTTTTGATTTTTTTTATTATACCTACCTAATTAAGTAAAAAAAATATATTTGCTTTGATTACTATGGTGCAGTTCATTTGACTTTATTCCAGGGATGAGAAGAGGGAAGCTTTGAAATTGCTTTGAAACATTGCTTGCTTTATTTACTTTCCAAAGCAAAAAGCAAGCAACGCAACCAAGCGTATATTTGGCCTTCGTCATTATTTCAGTTTTTAACTGAAACTAATGAAGACTTACTACAAAACTGTTCAAGTGAGTATAGTCTTAGTTTTTAATACCAAAATGATTTACTATTTATTTAAAATTCCCAGAAAATTTTCTGTGATTTTTAAAACTGAAATCAATTTTTTCATAAACTAATAAATAAATTTAAGTTCATAAAAAATTTTTTTTTTATTAAAAATTAATAAAATATTTTTTAGCCTGCTTACGATAATTTATGATATTTTATTTTCTAAAATAAAACACATTCAACAAAACATTAATATTTTATTTTTTAATAATTGAACACATCCAACAAAACACATTTAATTGAATGCGTTTGTTACACCTCATTCTGGACAAATATATTAATAATAATAAATAATAGAATATTTATCACAAATGGTTTTTTAATTTTGCATTTCTTATCAAATTCAAAATATTTAAATAAAATTTTTTTTTATAACTTTATAATATTTAATTTTTTTTGTTTAATTATTATAATATGTATTAATAATTGATTTCTTTGCCAATAATTCGTTAAAAAAATGTTTGTTTTACATATATAATAAAGGTACACACAAATAAGTTATGTGAAATGGTAAATTTCATTTTCTCCTAAAAATATGCAAACTTTTTTTAATAATTCATTTAGGATATTTTAAGTCTTAAGTAGGGCCTCGGTGATGTGGTAGACCAGTGTTGTACAGACCGGGACAGTGCGTTTTCGGTTCCTTTTCAAATCATAAGTTTTTTTCAAGGAAAAATAATGAAAAAATTAATATTCGATTACAATTCCCCCTTACGATCAAATATTAGAATAGTATAATATAATTAAATAAATTTAATAAATAGTATTCAAACTTACAATAATCTTAGTAACCGATGTTTCTTAAAAAATATTGGATGATCATTTATGATATGTAACATATTAATAAATAAACAAATGAATAAACCATAATGTGCATCGGTAATCCTGGGAGTACGGATTGAAAGGTTTTATAATTTTGAATATCGATATATGACAGAAGCTTTAATACATTAAAAAATCATTTACAGCTAACATTTTTTAACAATGTTTACTAATCAGGAAATCGTAAGAGAAAAATATAACATATAACTGTAAAACTTTGTGAAATAAATAACCTATGATAACTGCAGGTTAATCCTTCCACAACAAAAAAAAAAAACATGAAACTTTTTTCTCAACAAAATCCAGCTGCTTTATCTACTGGTTTCTATGGTTAAGCTTAATTTTATTTTTTTTAGTTTTCTTTATACCCGTATGACTAAAAGTCAAAAGGGTATACTACATTTGCTTTTACGTTTATGACGCAGAGAAGGAAGGGTGAATATATAGATTCAAAGGTATGGATTGAATCAGAATCGAAAAGTAAATCGATCCAGCTATGTGCGCTGGTCCGCAAGGTAACTTAAAAAACAAAGGAGCTAGGAATTTGAACAATTTTTACAAATTCCTTTATATGCTATGGCTGTCAACGCTATAGAAATCCATTCAGTTTGCTTCGAGTATCTGCTATACAACTTCCATTTCTATATAAGCATAACTCTGTACCTATTGAATTTTGGTGTCTGAAATTTTGCCAAAAGTAGTTTAGTTTTATGACTAATGTTTCTGCAGAAGTTGGTTGGTCTACTACAGTGGGTTCGAGTGGTTTCCCTACAACTTCATTTTTTATATGGGAATTGCTCTACACTTAATAAAGCTGAATGTTTGAAATTTTATCAATAGTAGTTAACTTTAATGGTCAAAGTCTGTTGGATGGTAAAATAAAATTGGTGTAGTAGAAGAGTTTCAAAGAGCTGTCTTTCAACTTATATTTTCTTTTTAATGATAATGAATTTCTAGCAGAATAATATTTTGTCGAAGTACACTCATACGAGTATCCCAGAGTTGACACAATCTACTCTATTACATTCTTCCTCGTTTTATTTGACTTCAAAATGAAAAATTATATATCTCAGCAAGATGTGTTTCTGAAAAGTTGATATTACTTGATCTTAATGAAAAAATATATATATATATTTTTTTAAAATGTGTTTACATAACATAATATTATTATACATAGATTATATAATAACATATATATATATTTTTGTTTTGCAGTTGATTTGGTCAATATAGTATGCGGTAATAATTTGTTATATTTGTATTTGTTATACAATGGAATTTTGACAAAGTCAAGTTAAAAAAGTCAAAAAAAAATAAATAAATATAAATTCAAATTTTTTAAATTAAATAAAACTTATAGGGGTTCCTTTTGAAAGTTATTCTTTAAAAATATATAAGTATCAAATATAAATTCATATGTATATATTAACCAGCATTAAATAAAGTTTCATTATGAATGAATATTACAAAATTATATACTAACATTATACTATAGCTATATATAATTTTACAGGACGTGTAATAGGATATGTAAAACCAGTACAAAAACAAACAAATACAAGCAAATATAGAAAACTATTTTATTAAATTTACAAACAAGATTTTGAGAATATGTTCAAAAAAAATTTTAAATAATGATTTCAAATTTATAATACGAATTTTTTTTTTAATTTTTGAGAATATATATATATATATATAATTATATAATATAATAGACAATAGTAAAAAGTTCGTTATACAGTTGTTAAGTTATACAAATGTTACCCTATTTAATTCAAATATGAATAATCAAAATATGTATTGCTATATATATATATATATATATAAATGAATTATGATTACAGTATAACCTCTTGTTATACAGTCAATGATTTATAGAATACTTTTAATACAAATATTAACATCAACTAATATTAGTTTGGACAACTTTGATTCATCAAAAATATTCTAAAATATATAAATATTTTGAATAAATTGAAATTTTTAGAGTTTAAAATTAATTTTAAATTTCGAGGTATTGGGTTTCTTTTCAAAAAAGTTTTAAAAACTTTATACAAATCTATACAACCCAATATTTTTTTTTTTTTCAAATGTAAGTTTTTTAATTAATTTTAAAATTTATTTTTATTTAAGTTTTTAAGTGTATATCAATATATTTATTTATGGAGCACCTCAGTCGACTTCAATTCAATATATTACAGATTTTTTATCGAAACACCATCTAAACACGATTTTCGAATATTTTAAATCTAGGATTGAATTTGGTTTAAAGTATATAATCTCAAAAATAATTATTAACAAGTGATGAAAAAAACCAATCGTTTTTAAAAAGCACGTTTTCAAAATTATATAGCATTTAAATATATTTGCATAATAGTAAATTTGAGTATCGTATGGCAACCCTAAATATTTTCCTTTTAAAAATTTATGAACTTTAGAAAACCAGCTGTATTTTGCCGTTTTCATATTGAAAATACATCTAACAGAACTCTTGCTTTAGCAATTTAAAAATAGGGCTTTTTCCAACTTTGGGGGGCTGTAACTCCGTAACAGGAGGGGCTACAGAAAAAAGTTCTTCAACGAAATAATTGTTTTGGAATACCTATCCGTGGTTAAAATTTCTTAACTCTATTTGTGAAATTTGTGCAAAAAAACGGTGCAAAAATTTTGTAAACATACGGACAGACGGACGGACAGAGTGAAGGTATATAGGCACATTTTTTACAAAGTTTTTTCAAAATGTGCTAAAAATTAGCCTAGGGTGACCGTCTTAGACTTATTTGCTTAAAAATATTTATAACAGTAATTAATAATTATACAAAGTTATAGAGTTCAAATATTATACAACTTTAATATCTGTTTGAATCCTTTTCAAAGGATACACTAAGTTTCTCTACATCTCTGTGACGCCGTAAAGATAAGGAGTTAGTTGTTTACTCAAGCATATGGAACAGATCAAAATCAAAATATCTTGGAGCTACCATACAATTCTTCTTTTATATTAGCATAACTTATAATATCTAATGAAGCTGAGTGTCTGGAATTAAGTAAGTATAACACTTTCTTTTCTTCATAAATTTTGGTTGTTCTAGTACAAGAGATTCAAATAACTGCCATTTAACTTTTAATACATTTCTTTTATAAATAACGTACAGCTTAATAAGTTTTGAAATTAAAATATTACCAGAAACATTTAATCCAATTTTGTTAATTTATGTTCATGTTATGCGGTTGTCTCTGAGTTAAGACAGAATTAACACCCTTGCCCTCGTTTATTAAAAAATTGGATTTTGTCTAGGGTTTTTGTTATCAAAAGGTTTAAACAAAGCTACATTAGAGTAAGAAAAGTTAACAAAATGACAAGTGCCATACAAAGCCACGTGTTGGAATAATGTCTCACTCTAAAAATCTCTATTTACGGTAAATTCTAAATTGGAGCCTTTAATAACCGAAATGAAACTAGGACTCTAGTATTAAGAAATAATAAAAACCTGATGAAAAAATGACAAATGGTTTCTATCACATATATTTGATTAAAATCTGTATTCTGTATTAATACCTAAGGGTTTAAAAAGTCCTTGACTTGAACAACCACTTTCTTCATTGCAAATATTTAATAACATTTTGCCTTAATCTAATATACCACATTCTTAATTAGCCCAGAAATTGTTCTTGTTCTTTTCAATGAAATTTGACCTTAAAAAATTTTAAAAAATTAAAATAAAAAGTTAAAATAAAAACAATATAATAAAAATTCTACAATAAACCGCACAAATATAATAAGATAATAGACTAAAGGGAAGTTTATTTCCTCAATAACCTCAACTTATTGTTGATTTTTTTATTATCATTAAAAATTATATTTATTTTTTTTACTCTTAAAATCAACATTAAATTTTATTAAAAATTACAAAAAAAACAAAAACAAAGAAAAACTGGGCAATAGCGAAATAAAAATGACAGTTTTTTTTTTATACAGCAAATATAATTTCGACCTCTTTTTTAGCCCCTTCAATTTTAATATTTTAAAAAGGTTTTTAATTTTTTTACAATGACCGTTCTTTATAACTAAAATAAAATGATTTTTTTTTTATTTCTTTGTTTTTCTGTTTTTTTTTTGGAATTGCCCTTTAAAGGCAAATTTTTTTTCTTATATAAATAAATTGATTAAAAAGGGTCTGAAATAAAACTTGGTACTATAAGATACTGCAGTATAACGGGTTAAATTCAATCATTGTTAAGAGTATGAACATTAATGAACAGATGATACGGAGTGCTGGCTAACCACAAGTATAACATGGAAGACCTAAGATTAAAAAAATTAAATATCCAGAATAAGAGGACAATATAATGGTACATTATGCACAGTAGCTTCCAGCTAGAACTAGAGTTTTGAAGATATAAAGTATCAGCTTAATACCATGACTTAAAAACTGATTAATCTTAATAATTTTTATACAGTCCTGCATCTTATATACGAAGAGAAGGTTGATTTTTTAATGGGTGACATTGGATGCTTGAGTTCCAGAAGCTTCCGCACTTGAAACTGATTGAGCAAACTTATCTTTAAAATCAGATAAAGATTAATGCTTTAAATTTATTACAATTCATCGTGATATAAGGTATCACTTACGTGGGTGAGCTTTGATATAAGCTAGAGTGGCGTTTTCAGATAGTGTAGATATGGCCCCCAAGAGCTAATAGCTAAATAATTAAAAGTAATAAAGACAAAAACACCAACATTTAATTATAAAGGACGAAAGAAAGGCGCTCCTTCCAAGGCTCTCCATCGAATAGTTGCGACACTCCTTCCGAGGCCAAACTAGCATCATTACCTTGTATTATTTTGTGAAATAAGACATTATAAACTGAATTGCTGTAATTTGATTTAATTTAATTTAAAAAAAAACAAAATATCTTTGAAAATATTCTTAAGAATTTATACACGATGTATTAATATTGTTAAATATATAAAATATACAATATTAGGTTATGAATATTGTCCTCGAGAAAATGAGTTTATTCCTTAATAATAAATAATGTCTTGGTTCTTGGAAAATATGAGAATTGTCCAACAGCAAAAGCAGAAACCCAAGTAAATGAATAAAAATTAATTAAAATATTTAAAAAAAAAAACAATGGAAAGAAAAATCTTTTCTTTAGAATTTAAGGCTTTCTTAAAGTGGATATTGGTTTGCATCCAATTGTAATTTTCTTTTATTTTTTATTTTTTTTTTTTTAGGGTTTTTTTGTCTTTGAAATATTGTTTTTTGTTTGTGTTGTTTTTAGTTTTTTTATTGGGGTTTGACCCATATAACCATTAGCTAAGAGTTGTATAAACATTTATTATAAAAGGGTATTGAAAATTTCAATTTACTCTTTTTATGCCCACTAATTGATTATTTTTTGTTTTATTATTTGTTTTTTTGATGATATCTTCATTATTTTTATTTTGAAGAAAAAATTTTATTTATTTTAAATATTTAAAATTTTTTAATAGATTAATTATACTTTAGTTGTGAAGGTATAGCAGTTTTTTCGTAATAAAGATATTGGGTAAAACTACCCCATATAATGAAATTTAGTATTAAAATTTAAAACGTAGAAGTAGTTTTACCCGAATCTAGAATCGTTATATTAAATTTTCTGTAAATTTCACGGTTTATACACCTTAATTTATAGATTGGTAACCCCCCTTAAAAAAATGAACCAAATTACCTCTTCAAACGCCATAAGCCTATAATAATGTTTGCAAGCAAAGTTTTCTAAAGTGAAACAAGAAATTCCACAAAAGATGCCTAATCCTTTACTTAGGAATCGTTCAAATAGCTTAAGTTTATGCTGAATATTGTTGGAAATTAGAGAGAAACTGACAGAAGCCAATGAAGGAAGGCTTTGGATCGGCTCAAAAATAATAATTTGTTATGTTGATAAAGTAAAGTAAAGAAAGTAACACAGTTTATGACTACTCGGCTATTGAGCTCAGTTAGCGCTACCTTCCTAAATTTTTTCTAGTATCATATGTAATATATTTTTAATGTTCCATATTCCACAAGATCCGATCCATAAAAAGTGGTTTGGATATCTGCCGTTTTAACTAAGCATATCGGGTACAAAAACTGTTTAACTTATATTTAATGAAAAAATATAATTTATAAATTATTTCATAATAGCACGTCGCATTTCAAAGTGGACATAAGGGTTACGGTTACCTCGCCCATTCATGTACCATGGTACATAATAAATAAATAAACAAGAAAATATATATCACAAGCTTCGTTTTGAAATCGTCGTTTGTTTGTTTTTTTTTTTTTTTTTAAGTGGGAATGGAACGTTCGAAAGACACCATTGAAACTGTGCGGTGTTTTTTTGGGTAGTGTGCGACTTTCAAACTTCAAAACCACATCCTTTTTGAAGCAAATTTTACGAAGGAACATGTGATACAAATGTACAGTTTGGTTACAGTGGTGGAGATATGGAAAGATTTTGGAATTTTAGTCAAAACTAAACTGACCAATTGGAATAAAAGTCGAATCCTAGATTTGAATTTAAATGGGCAATGGTGAAAGCCAAAACTCGTTCGCAAGAGTAGGTCGAGTTACCTTAGGAAATAAAAGTGATTATGGATATATTCTGCTCAAAACTAGTACAACTGAATGCTAACAAAAGAGTTACAAGTTAAAAGTACCATCTACATAATTGGTTACACAACACAATGGTTAGAACACAATTCCATAAAAATATCTTAAAATAATAAAAATTAGTTATCCAGGTCAAAATTTCTGCCCTATAACTTTATGATTATAAAATCAATTTATATTTTTAAGATATAGTAATAATATGAAATATTCAATTTAAAACCATATTATATTGTATATAAACCATATTATTGTAAATATTCAGATTATAAAATTATTTTATTTCAATTAATTTTTTACATTTTTAATATTCAATAATTCATTTTAATTATATCATTAACAATTTAATAAAGTTTGTTACTTTACAAAAAAAATATATAAAATATATATTTATAGAATTTGAATATGTCCAAATATCTGCCAATAAATAAATTAAAATTAATAATCGTAAACTCAATAAAATCCAAACCAAGAAAATTAAATTAAAAAGTAATTTAAAAAAATAAAATATTAATTGCATTAAAAAATTGTCAATTAAAACTAAAAAAAAATAAAAAATAAAATAAAAATAAAAATAATGATATGTAACTACAGTAAATTAATTACTGATAGGTTTAAATACCTCAATTTAATTACTTAAAAATATATATTAAAATAAAAAAAATATAAACGAATATAAAGTAGATCAATTTTAATTTTAATTGATTTAAATTTTTTTATAAAATTAAGTAAAGAAAATGGTTAATGAATTTATTTATAAATACTAATTAAGAGAAAATAATTATAATATAATTTTTATTAATTCTGAGAAATTATAATATAATTTTAATATTAAATATTTTAATTATATATTGAATATAAAATTTAAGTATAGATTGAATAATACATATAATTAAAAGATTTATTTTATTTTTATATAATTTTCTAATTCAAATTGTGCATTTTGTTATTTATTAAAAATTGTAATAAAATTTCTTAGTACCTAATTGATTATCATTCTAGGTTTATATTATTTATTTCATATTTTCAGTATTTTTAAAGTAATACCAGTTATTAATTTTGTAAATTATAGTAATTCCTACAAGATATCGTAAAAATAAATTTTAATTAACTATTTCTTAGTAATATGCGGAGAGGAGTTTTTTAAAAATACCTAAAAATTACTAATGTACTAATAACTGTTTAATTATTAATCTTGAAGATGACATAAGTGTTTCCACTATTATATTAGAACATACTAATACAGCTTATATAAAGTTTGTAAGACTTTTATTGCTTGCATATTATAAGATCAATGCTATCTTTGAAATATTTGTTTCTAAAATTTTGTACAAATTGAGTAAAGATATTCGATATTTTTTAAAATTATGAAATAATATGGATAATTAAAATGTGATCAATATTTTTAAGTTCTTAAGGTTATAACCCGGAAATCCCTCGCTTCTAGTATCGCGTGCTAAATAAAATTAAAACCAAATGCTCCCGTTTATTAACACGTTTTATTAAAAATATTTTTTTTTTACGTTAGCGTCTGTTTCTTTTCAAACTTTGCTCAACTAAGTTTAGATACTAATTAATTAATTAATACCTAAGCTTGGTAATTAGTAGTAGTAGATCGAATAGCCTTTAGGAACTCAACAATGCGTTTAAAATTTTTTTTTATCTTGAAACTAAGACATTCATTGACTTAATTTTAGATTTATCTAATTTGCCTTCCTCAATATTTTAATAAATATGCACCTTGTTGAAAAATTTAATAACAACATAAATAAGGGTACTGTTGAATTATGCACTTACTCATAACTAATCAATTAATAAAATAATCAATTTTGTTGATTAGTTAATAGTTTTTAATTAACCACCCTTAATTAAACTATTATCAAATTTGACACAGAAAAATCATATCAAACAAATGATAATTTATTGCCGGTTGTTTCAATACATAAACATCTCGAATTATACTTCATACATTTAATAATGATGGCAATACTCAGAACCTTAAATGCATTTTATTCATGAAATGAATCATGATTAAAGTATAAAAGAATAGAATAAATAGAGTGAAACAAAATCGAAATTCGAAAATAAGGAGAAAGAAATTACGTAAAAAACAACAAAATAATTAAACTATTTTATTGTCATAAGTCAAAACTCATAAAGGTGCAATTATTGTGCAATGGTTATTTGGTTTATTTTAACACAAAATTTTGTAGATATTTTTTATTTGTTATTCGAAAATTAAAGACTGCTAGATTTTTTCGAATTTTATTAACATTGAAAAAAATTTAATGTTAGCAATTTCACATCTTACTAGTTAAGTATATATTTTCCTATAATTTTCTACCTTATATAATTGATTTGTAAAACTTTTGAAACATTTCCTAATTTTTTGGTTTATATTTAGAAGTTTTCAATATTTTATTTTTCTTCTTTTGGTTTTTCTTTTTTAATTTTGTGTTTTTTTCATTTTATTTTTCTTTTTGTTTTCATTATAATTTGGAAAAACCCAATTTTCAAGTTGACTTTTTATAATCCTTTTTGTTTAACTTTTTAATTCCTTAATATCGATAAAAATCTCAAAAAAAAAAAATGTTAAAAAAGTTTTCTATGAGTAAAATATACTCAAAAATCCTTATGTCTTTTTTTTCTCTTCTCTAAAACAAAACAAAAAAAAGTTAAAGAGAAAGTAAAAGAGAAAAAAATAATATAATAGCAAGAAAAAAAAAATTTGTTATATAAAAGAAAGTCCAAAAATCATTTTAAAAGTTCAACGATCCGATACGACATGGTAAATAAATTAAGGACACTTTATATTTTTCTCCTATTATTTTTCTTATATTATTTTTTTTGCTCCTAGAACTTTTTTTTGTTTTGTTTTTTTTTTTTTTTTCATATTCTAAGGATAATAGCCTTGAAATGAAAATGAATGAAATTAGAATAAATATAAAAAAAAACAAAAAACAAAAATTAAAATGAAAAACTAGAAGAAAATGGAACAAATATAAAGAAAATGAAAATTTAGAAAATAAAAAAAAAAATTGTAATAATGTACAAACGTATATTGTCGAAATTAGATTTTAAACTCTTGAATAATTTATAAAAGTTTTTTATTTTTTTTTTTTTGATTTTTTTTAGTAACCCTCAAGTTCAATTGGTCAAAATTTCAGAAAAAAAGTAATCATAAAGTTAAAAAGGAACTGATGATTATTCAGAAATTTTTTTTCTTTGAATTAAAAATTAAAATAATGAGTTTTTAAATTTATTGTAAAAAAAAATTTATGTTTATTTTTAACTGTAAATTGATAAATTGGTTTATGATTGATGAAATACTGAAAAATGTCATCGTGTAAACTGTTAAATTATACATAAATGTTAAATCACATTATTTCTATATATTTATTACATTACTATGACTGTTGTGTTGTAGTTTTTTTTTAATTTAATCTGTTTTGTTTTTTATTTACTTTAATTTTCATTTTAAAAAAAGTTTGTAATAAATTAAATAATGATTGTCATTATTTTCAGTTGTACTAATTATTTTTATAAATTATATTTAAAGATTACAATGGTTTAATTAAAATCACAAAGTTTTTGAGTTATTAACAGAAGGAGGTAAGGTTCATAGCTTGTATAGCTTTTTTTTTTAGATTTGTTCTAATAACTCACAGATGAAATTCGGAAAATTTCATTTAAGTGTTATAACAAATCGAAAATTAAAAGAGTAGTTGTCTAATAAATTCACACGCTGCAATGCCTACTGATGAGTTTAATAGTGTTAGAAATAAAGTTAAAATTAAATTTGACATAAATTATAATGTTAAATATAAACAAAATAATTACTATTACTAACTACCCTTTTTTTTTTTAACTTTTTATTTTATTTCATTTTATTTTACATTAGAAAAAAGCCTTACAAAACTAATTTTAAATTAAAGTATCTTACAAACTAAATCTTCAACCTGTGATTCATTTTTTTAGTTTAAGCATCTTCTTGATTATTTTTATACATCATTTTTTTTTTTTTTTTTCATATGGAAAATTAATTTAATTTTATTATATTTAAGGAAAAATTTAAAAAAACTTAAAATTACTTAATTACTAACTACCCTATACCCTATACCTATTACTAACAGTGATGCAAGTAATAATGAAAAATGCTTTTTGTGATTCGTTTAAATTAAATTTAACTAAATAAAAAAAAATTATTTTTTTTTAGGTTAATACAACATTTAATGTGCCATTAATTTAAATATTCAATCAACAACGTCCAGTTTTTTTTTTCATTATTCACACACACATACACAGCAAGCATGGCTTGTATTCAAATGCTAATTTTCTCTAAAAATTTATGAATTGCATATTTTTAGGCTAATGCTGCAAGATTAATAAAATATAATTTATTTTTATAAGTGTAATTTCAAAAATTTTTCATGACTCACAGAATTCACCAACATGTGTCTATAGAAGTCTTAAAATTCCAATTTATTCCGAAATCTTTATATATGATATCCACATTAAAACTCAATTGATATATTATTAAAAATCGTTTTTATTCCCAACATCTTTTAAAGTTTTAAAATCCTTATAAAATATTAATTTTAATTTAAAATTATGCAACATATGTCATTTTCTAACTTAAAGGTCAACTTAAATTTCTTATTCCATATTCCAAAAGTTAAAAGTTAACCAAAAAACTAAAAAAAAAAAAAAACCAAATTTTCAAAATAAATTTTTAAAAAATATATTAAAAATTAATAAAATTGGTAAATCTGCACTCCCCGCACTACACTAAGGTTAAAAAAATAAAAAAAACTTAATGAAAGTTTTTTTTATAATTTTCTAATATAATGGTGTGTGTTTTTTTTTTTGTTCTGTTTTGGATACCCTTGTCAAGAAAAACAAAAAAAAAAAAACAAAAAACAAAAAAAAAAGAAAATCTAAACTTTTGTTTTGATTTTTTTATTTATTATAAGAAGTTTTTGCAAAAAAAAAAAAAATTATGTAAGAAATTAAAGAATAAAATTTTATGGTCAGACAAAAGTTAAAAAAACAAAAAAAAAAACCTTTAAAAAGAAATTCTTAAAAAAAAAAATAAAACAAAAATAATTTGAATAAAAAATTAATTTCTTTGTATTAAAAAAATAAATATATATATACGTATATGTATATATTTAATTTTATTTGAATATACCGCAAAAAATCAATTTTATTTTCTGGTTTTCTTATTTTTATTTTGTTGTTTTTTGTTGTTTTTTTTTTCTCAACCAGAAAATATTAATAAAAATAAAGTATTCAAAATATTTGACATTGACAGTTTAGGTTTGATAAAATATGTATGTGTATATATATATATGAATTGTTTTTTTGAATTAACATTTTATTTTAGTTTTATTTTATTCTAAAACAAAATTGATTAAATTAAATTAAGTTGGTTAAATAAATCAGAACATTATATTCAAATAATATTCGTAATAAATATTAGATTTTAAAAAAAACCATTTTTTTTTTTTTTTATTAAAATTAAAATTGACATAGGAAATAAAATTATAATATTTATATTGATTCCTCTAAAACAAAAAAAAGCGTTTGAAAAGCAACAAATTTCAAAGTCAAACTCTGATTTTAGTTATATAAGAAGTAGATTTTAAAAAAATAAAATACATAAATGGAACATAATACCCAAATTTAATACTGCAAACATAATCATAATACTATTTTCTCTATCCTCCATAATCCTAAAAATTCCAAATTTTCTAAATGCGATTCTTAAAAGTCATTTCGCATTCCTATCCTCGAAACTAAACTGTACTTTTGTATTACAGGCTCCAACCAAAAGTTTGGTTCAAAAACGGTGGTGGTATTGGTGGGTTAAAATCGTACAAAACTAATAGGAACTACGTACAGTGCTCTAATAGGTTGTTTTTGAAGCTTTCCACTGTCTTTCATAAAAAAAAACAATTGACAACTCTTTGACGCTCAAATAAATGCGATTATGTACATTATAATATATTTTACACATTTCCGATGAACACAATACATTTAAAGTTGGCTTTTTAAAAATGCAATTAGACAACATTAAGAGGTACCATTTTTTTTAAAATGACAATATTCATTAATCATTTAACAATTTAAATTTAATTATTAAGTTTTTATTTGAAAACAAAATACTTTTAGTTTTGAACATGTGCGTGTTAAAGTAAAGACGTACATGATATTTTTAGGACACCCTGTATACTTAATAATAAATAATATGAAACATTATTAAAAAAATTCGCAACTAATATATTTCAATATTCTGCTAATATCTTTGTAAGATAATTTAACCACAGTCGACATACGCTGACGAATGTTTGGTAAAAGCGTATTTTGAATAAAATCTCTAGATTTAAAGCTAACTTATACAAGTACGCTGAAATTCGAATATTTAATTTTTAAGAATTTTTACATAATATTATTTTAATTAATTATTAAAAAAAAAACTATTAATTTAGAATTTTCGAAAAATTTGGTAATAGTTAACAAATTTCTGAAACTTTAAACAAGCGACTTAATTGACGCGTGCCTTAGCACGCCTTAGCGTGCGTAGCGTGCCTTAGATGATTTTATATACACTATAGGCTAATAACCTCTGTTTTGATTTTAAAAATCTTTATTTGTACCAGATTTAGTTATATTTTACATATTTCCCATAACACAGTCCACACTTTCAATTTAACATAATATAATATTTACGATAGTATTTTTCAAAGATAAAGCAATTCCTTATATAGGTTCGGAATTCATGTCAGAACATATAACATTCTTTTTGTAATTGTTTTTTTTTACAGCCGTCTACCATCTAAAACAGAGGGTTCAGCTTTGTTTAAACTTACTGTACATAATTATTTTAAATTTTTATACTATAATATTTGACATTATTTTTCCTCGGAAATTTAATTTATTTCAAAAATATACATATATGTAAAAACAAAATGGTCTACCAAACATATTGCATAAAACAATTATACAACATAATTAAATATTATAAAAATAAAAAAAAAATTATTTTATAAGTACCATATAAATAATCATATAAAAGCTATAAAACCATTATTTTAAAATTAAATTTTAATTGAAATTAAACTAATTTAATACCCTTGTCGGAAAAATATTCTATTCGACCAGTTCACATATTATAGCGATATATATACTCTTTTCATATGACTTTGGTCTTTTTTAAAATTTAACTTATGGCCCATTTTCAAATGGAATTGGTCTTTTTCCAAAATATTTTTCTCGTTACTTTGTTAACACCCCCGTATCTTGGGATTCAGAAGTTGAAATGAAATCATTTGAACAATCTAATCCCAAACTCTATTATAGAAGCTAAGAAAAGATAAAACAATTATAGTACGTAAATTTTTAAGATCTAGTTTCAGAAGAACTTTTCAATATTTCTTGTTGTATTTAGATTTTACTCTGAAATTTGCGAGTACGTGTTTTCCAATATATTGAACCGAATATTGAATCCCAAGAAACGGGCTGATTAAAAAATTACCAATTTAATTTCAAAATTTTGGGACCAAATTCACTTGAAAAGAGTATACATAAACATACATATACTAAAAAAAAAGTATTAAGAGTTTAATTTCAACAAAAAAATAAAAATATAATTTAAAATTTAAAACAAAAAAACAAATACTTTTTAAAAGGAAATGGAATATATTTAAAATATCCTGAATTGGAATATTATTATGGGTTTAAAATAATAAAATATTCATACGATTTGTTTGTTTTTGTTTTTTCTTTTTTTTTTTATTGGTGTCCCTCCTAAATGCATGCAATTTTTTTAATATGCTTCCAAAATAAAAATGAACCTAAATAAATGTTTGAAGTCTGGGAAATTTTTAACAAAAAATACATTCTAGAATAAATGAAGGAAAATATTAAGGAAAAACTTTTCAATAAAAAATAAAATATACAACATGAGAAAACAGGAAATTAAAAAACAAATACAGGAAACCCCAAAAAAAATAAAAACTATGCACGGTTCTATTCTAAAATGAATTCTAAATTTCTTAGATCTATAGGTATTTTCATGTAATGTATAGTTAATAGGTAGTTGACTTTTAAATTTTAATATTATTATTATAATAAAAACAACTAAATTAAACTTTTTATATTTTAATGAAACTTAAATCAATAAATGTTCATCAAAGTTTATGTTTTTTTTTGCAATTTTAATATAGGAGTCGTGAACCTTCAATAGTTATGATTGCAAAAAAGAGAATAAGTGGAGGTGTAGACAGTGATGATTCTTTGGGATACCCTAAGAAAATAATATGAATATTAAATATGTAATATTAACCGTTTCTAGGAAATCACAATATCTGATATATTTAACAGCTGATGTTGAAGAAAACCGGTGAAATCAAAAAACAAAACAATTTGTTGAAAGGCATAATCCAGGTACAAAAGCGAAACAGAATTTGGGTCGAAGGAAGCATGCCTAATGAGTTGAATGTTATTTGTCCAAATTTCAAATAAGGAAATGTTACACTATGTGAAAATTATAGAGTTTGTTAAATAACGCTTATAAAATATTTTTCAACATAGTGTGCTAAAGGCTGAAGCTCCATTGCAATGCTGTGATAGCTAACTATAAGTGCAGCTCCTAACCTGGTAGTTAACTATGTACTACCAACCAGATGTCATAGGTTTTAGAAAGGTATATAGTCTTTATTTCAGATGTAAATTGAATAGCAGAAAATTCGAATATAAAGGTGGGTTCTACAAATTAATCCCAAAGTCAGTAACATTCTAGTCAAAAATGAACTCGTTCAGTTGTCTGAGTTCATTATAAACTAACCCCTAAAATATTTTTCAAATTTAAGGGCTTTAATTCATAAGAATTAATGTCCAAATTCTAAAATTTTGAAAGAATATTGGGTAGTACCTGTCGAAGAAGTAAAACCAATTACCCAAACCATCATTGATCTAAAAGTTAACAACTTTATGATATGCTTTTTTACTAGATGCTTAGTTATACATTAATCATGATTCGTACACTTGAGGTCATAGTTATTACGTTCCACAGTGCCACAAATGGTGTGGTTAAATTTATTATAAACCTGGGGTTCTTCCCTCAAAGTTATAACTTTTGTTCAAACGAGTCCTTTAAGCAAGGTTCAATAAGGTTTAAATGAAAAGTTACAAAATGTATTGAATCATATTGAACAAAACTATTGACAACGACCTTAATATATTAAAATAATTCAAGCTTTTATTAACCAAGGGAAAACGATTCTTTTTTAAACCCCAAATTCGCATTTCTGTAGTTTTTTTATAAATCTGGTCCAAAATATACCACACCAACCCTAGGCTGTATAAGACTATTCTGAAGTAATTAACTACCAATACCGGAGATATAAAAGTTGAGGACAACAAAAACGAATAATATTGATATTATTCTTATAAATAAATTGAAACGATTGTTAATTACTTAAGATACAATAGATTAAGTATAACAATATATAAACTTATATTTATTATAAAAACTCTAGACATAAAGTTGAAAGCTCTTAAATTATAAAATCAAACCTAAATTTAGATTTAAAATTCTATTTTGTGGCTTCCAATCCTTCCATACCCATTTTAAAATTTTGTTTAAACATTTGAAATTTTTAAATTAAATTTAATATTTTTTTTTAAATTTCATGAATATAAATACAAAATACAAAAAAACATTTAGACAAGTTTGTCTTAAAAAAATAACAATTTATTCAAAAGGAAATTTAGTTTTGATTTTTTCCTTATGTTTGAAACAAAACTTTAACTTAAAATTATATTCAACTTAAGAAAAAGCAAATAATAGTACACACGAAACACATACAAATTCACAAAAATTTAAATAAACAAAAATAAATATATATATATATTCAATAAAATATATATATAAATAAAATATGCAAAAAAAGAACACACTTTTAAGGAGGAAAGTACAAAAAAAAAAGGGACAGCAAACAAAAAAATAAAGGACAGCCCAAATTTATTTTTTTTTTTTCGATTAAACTCAATTATTTGAAAATACAGTGGTCAGCTTAATAATGTATTCAATGAAAATGGATTGAAATATCTAAAGTAAAAAATTAAAGTAGATATTAATTTATTAATATTTCATATTTTGTTACCCTATATATATTTATTATTAAATATGCAGGGTATCTTTGAAATATGTTATGATGTTTCAAAGGAATGTCAAGTAAAAATAAACTATGTGATAATAAAACGGTTTAATATACCGTTAATAATAAACGGTTTTAAATACCGTTATCGTTCCTGGCCCGGATTAATATATGTAGGTTATTATTTCAAAGGTTAAACTTGATTTTTATTTATTTTTTTGTTTTTAAGTGCTAATTTTTCAACTGTGAGCTAAGGAGGCTGTCGATACCTTTGGTACATGTTGAAACAGGGAGTCATATTGTATTCGTCTTATTGGAATTGATCTAAATGATTTTCAATAGATATAATTCTATATTATGTATATTGTATTAACTTTGTATTTGAGTTATATGGTATTCTAAATCTGTGAGTTATATTATTCAATTAAAATAATAATTTGTTTATATTTGATTATCTGTATTTCGGGATTTTAATGAAAACTTTAAATTTCAATATCTTGAAAACGTTTGGAAATAGATTTAAATTTACATATATTGTTTTTAATCAAATAATTTTCTTAAAACAATTTCAAAGGTTACATATATCTTACAAAAACCCCCGGGACATATGAAAAATTAATTAGATTTTATGTACTATACTCCAAGATCAAATTAGATTATTAAATAAGAGTTTATTAAGTATTTAAAATGTATTTTAAAACTTTAGGTTAAAGTTATATTATTGAAACTAATCAAAATTGTCACATACACCATTTTTACTATTAACTTTAATTGAAAACATTTTTATTTTAACTGCGGGTGTATTTATTTCAATGAAGTAATATTTATTTTAAATAAAAACATATTTATTTCAATGACGATTTTTTACTTTAAGTGAAGACAATTAGTTTTTCAATGAAGATTTTTCACTTTAAGTGAAGACTTTTACTTTTCATTGAAGATCCTTAATTGCAATTAATTCATTTTTAAATGTATGCACACACATAATATTAACTAGATTAGTGAAATAAAGAATCTTTATCGAAAAATAAATGTCTTCACTTAAAGTGAAAAATTTTTACTGAACTAAAAAGGTCCTCAGTTAAAATACAAAGTTTTCATTTGAAATTAAAAAGTGTTTAGTTAAAGTAAAAATGTTATTTAAGACTGTGGTTAAATAATTTATATATAACTGGCTCTACGAGTCTCCGACCGATTTCAGATAATTTCTGCATTGGTCTCTATCCTGGGCAGATGTTCTCCATAAGCCCGCCATAAATAATTTAATAATAAGTTGAATAAGCATAGGTTTTAATAAATTCTACAAGATTAATGATCAAAACTATAAAACTGTGTACATGTATTATTATGATTAACATTATTTACTTTTAGTACATTTAAGTATAAAACTTATATATTATGCATAAAATTCAAGAAAAATTTAAAGTTTAGTTATATTATCAATTTTTTGTTTTTTTTTTAGAGAAAATTTTAAATTATAAAAATTTATTCAGTTTTTTTTTTGTTTTTTTTTTTTTGGTATAGGCCTTAAAGGTTTCTAAATAAGTAACACAAGCTAAGAACCTTTTTTTTTTCTTCTAAGTTCACTTTTTATTCAAAAAATGGTCGAAAAAAAAAACTTTAAAGTGAGAAAAAATAACAATTTTTTTTTTTGTAATATTAATTTATGTAAAAAAAAACATTTTTTTTTTATAAAATTTTTTTTATTTTATTTTTTGAAAACCCTCAAGTAATACGATAAAGGTTTGGTTGAATTAAGAATAAAAAAAAATTGGAGAAAAGGAAATTCCGGTTAAGATACTAGGCTAATATTCGCTTGTAATAATTGTAAGAAGTATAAAAAAAATGGAAGGAAAATAAATGGACTCAAAAAAATAAAGAAACTATGATTATACATAAAATGGTTGAAGTAACAATTTAAAAAAATGTTCAAACATGATCTTAAATTTTAACCAAATTGGCTTTAAAGAAATTTAAAATATAAGAATATATAAGATAATTGAAAAAGTGTTCTTTATCGTATTACCAGGTATCTTTACATTGGTATTATAGGGTAATTTATAGAGTTAGAAAATTTCTTTTGATTCCAAAGTTTTAAAAGTCTAAGGTACTTTTAAATTTTTTAAGTTTGATGACCTCATAATTCCAGTTTTCAATAATTTTAATAAATCTAAGAAAAATGTCGTTTGGTCATTGACCCGGTACAACCTCATATATTTGTCTCCGGAAATTATTATAATATCTTATATTTATAATAAGTTTAAAAAATTTACTGTATGTATCCTGATTTTTACCAACTTTTTTTTTTGTGGGGATTTTCCAGCGGTTTTAAAAAATTTGATAATAGAGAAAGGCTTCAAAATATTCAGTTATGACAAAGGATTATGAATATTCAAGTACTAGTACAATTACCAGTACGATTACTTGATACAAGTTACTGTGTTAAGTACCAGTAATATTAAGGGGAGCGTTCCATAATCTCGGTTTAGTAAATTTTTTTTTTTAAATCTCATTCTTAGAAAATCTCGTTTTTAGAAAATTTCATTTTAGAAAATCTAGTTTTTTATTGAAAAATCTCGCTTTTTAAGAAAATCTCTTTTTTAATTGAAAAATCTGGTTTTTAAGGATTTTTGAGTTGGGTATAAAACCAGAGTTATCCCAGAATATAAAAAAAGGAATTTTCTAAAAACAAGAATTTCAAAAACAAGATTTTCTAAAAACGAGATTTTCTAAATGCTATTTTCTACAACGAGATTTTGTGGAAACGAGGTTTCAGACCCAACCCAATATTAAGATATCGGTACTTACATAATTTTAGTTGAAGTACAAGGATCAAATAAAAATACTAATAATTCCCTGAAAGTAATTAAATTTAGAGTTTAATTACTTTAGTAATTATTGTTGATACTTAAGTACTTATTTAAATAATAAAAAATACGTAAGTATTTAAGAATTTCAGTATTTTTTAAATATCAGCTTAAGTACATAAAACTAAGCTTGAAATTGAACCTTAGTTTTTAAATAAAAACGTCTATTGAACTAATATTTTTGTTGGAAAAATTAAAATTTGAGTTCAAGCTCAGTTATATGCATTACAGGTCTGATTTCATGTAACTATTGGAACTACTGTAGTAGTTACGAAATATGATAATTTTAGACGTTCTTATAAAAGATGATTATGTGAGTTGTTACCATTGGTTAGTTAAATTCCAGCATTGCAAACTTAAAAGTAAGAAAGTAGCGGTAGAACTTCGAAAATTACATAAGTAAATTATATTTTATTTGGGTCCTTTTTCTTCGAATTTTAATTTTTCAAAACTGAGCTAAAGTTAGACGATATTGATGAGTCTATTGCATACTATTAAAATCCGATTAATATTTCTCATCCATTTTCTTACTAATCTCTAATAAAACTTTATATTTAACATTTTCAATGTAATTCGAAAGAAAAACAGTTAAATTCGAAATAAAATTTTCCTTTTAACATTTAATTTCATTATTAATTGTGAAAAGTTGTGGCTGAATTCTGGAAAAATTTTTTTATCAAGTCCGTACGTAATTTCATACATAATTAATTTCAAATATCTGATATTTTAGAAAAAAAGTAAAATATTCTTTGTTTTTATTTAATTTTTTTTTTTGTTTCAACTCAGAATTTCCATTGAATATTTTATTTTATTTCAGTCTCTTTTTTTTGTGCATACTTTTTGGAGTTGAGTCTTTTTTTATAAGAATATTTTTAAAAGTTTTAACATTGTATTTTCTTTTTGCTGAAGTTTTAAACTGAATTTTTTTTGGTTCTTTAAAAAGGAACCAAGTTTTTGTTTCTACGATAAATTAAAATTTCATTGTATCAAATGCATGATTGTAGATTGTAGAGGAATACAAAAAAAAAAAAACTAGAACAGATGAAGAAAAAAGTTTGTTATATGGATTTGTATTTTCGAAAATAAAATGAATTATTTAACTAGGGCTAACAAATTAAGAAAAAGAATGTCTATGTTGAAAAGCAGATGGATATGGAAAAGGATTCAAAAATGCCATGTTTGGTTTTTGGGTGCTGAGAGTTTAGGTATAAGTGTTTTTTTCGAAAATGCCAATATATGTTTGATTTTTCATTTAAATAAGTTTAAATAGGTAATGCAATTGTAAATACTTAATATAAATTTTTAATTTTTGACTAGAATTTCAATTTAAATGTTTTAAAGTCTATTTAGATTTGCCCGAGATAGCGAAGATTAAAACTTGTTCGACGAAATATTTTAAAAAGTATTTATATTTTAAAAGTAGGGTTTCTATTTAAAAAACTTTTTTTAAATCACCATTTTTATGAACCTATTGTTACTAAAAAAAAAAACCATTTTTAGTTTCAATTTGAGACCAAATCTTAAGATTTAGTCACTTATATTAGAGTTATACTCTTTTTTATTAAAATATTTTTAACAATTTAAATTAAATTTTCACTTTAATATTTTTAAAACATATTTGCATTTTAAAAAATTTTAATTTATTCATTTAGCTTTAGTTTAATTAAAAAATAAGAAACGAAGACGTATATAATATATATATATATATATATATATATATATATAAAATATAACTATTAAGATCTTTATCTGATCTAGATTTTTATATTAAAATTAAATTTTGTTTTTAATTTTTAAAATTTATTTTTTATGTGTTTTAATGAAAAGTTGAAACATTTCAAAAAAACTTAAATTTTTAAAAAATTTTCAAAATTAAAATGAGAGAATTTAATTTTAGCCTTAAAGTATGCAAAAAATTTGAATTTTTTTTTAATATAAGTTAATTTGTTAAAATATAATACTTTTTAATATAATACATACGGGTAGTTCGAAGAGTATACTAAATTTGAAATTACGTTTGCAGTGCCTTTTGAGAAGGCATAGGGGGTATCCTAGAGTTTGCACTGTCTAATCTACTACACTTTTCTTTGTTTTTTAATAACATTATTATTTAAAAAAAAATATTTTAAAATGTTAATTAAAAATAAAGAACTTTAAATGCCAAGCAAGAAAAACAAGGTTAAAAAGATAATCATAAGAAGAATAGTTATAATCTTTCGGACACTGATGTTTTAACTAAAAATTTTATTGCTCACGAAAACTAACATCTTTAAAATGTATGCAACAAAAGATTTTCCTCAAATTTAAATAAATTAATATCAAATATTTTGTAAGAGACTTAGAAATTAAAACTAAATTTTGTGAATAACATTGGAAATTTCTAAAATATGATTCGAATATGAGATTTAATTCCCCAGACCTGTCGGTTTTTAATATTAATAAGTACACATCCAATTTTTAATAAATTAATAAAATTTATCAAAAAGACAAGTGATGGAAAAAAACCAAGGGCTTTTTAAAAAGCACATTTTCAAAATTATATAGGGTTTGTTACTGAGTATTTTATCATTTATTTTTACAAAAAAATTTTAATTAAAAAAATACTAATTTCTGCGGATCTAATTCTCCCAAAATTTCAAGATCCTAGCCTGAACCGTTTAGAAGATATGTGGGGCCAAAAATTTTGCAAAAATTGAGTTTTGCATATTGGTAAATTTTAGTACCATATGGCAACCCTATAAATTGTATTGTATTTTTGGCATTGCATTTTTGGCATTGAATTTTTGGCATTGGCCAATTTTTTGTAAAGCCAATAAAAGCCGCTATCTTTTGCCGTTTTCAAGTTGAAAATAAAATGAACAGAACTCTTATTATAACAATTTAAAAGTAGGGCTTTTGCCAACTTTAGGGGGTTGCAGCTTCGTAACGGGTGGGGCTACAGAAAAAAGTTATTTTACGAAATTATTTTTTTTTGGAACACCTATCCGCTGTTAAAATTTCTTAACTCTATTTCAAACGGTGTAAAAGTTTTGTAAACGTACGGAAGGACGGTCGGACGGACAGAGTGAAGTTATATAGACACATTTTTTCAAAATTTTTTAAAAAGTGCTAATAAACTTACAAATTCTTTTTATTAATTTAATATAATAATTAATACAATAATATTTCCATTACCTTGAATTAAATTTTTATATTAATTTCAATATTATCACTTTTATTTCAAGTTTAATTTCTTCATATTAAATTTTTTTTTTAATTTCTTTCTCAATTAAATTTAGAAAATTTTTTTCATATATAACCTATTCCTCATATTAAAGTATATTCATTAAATTTGTTTTTGTTTTTTTTTTTTTTTGTTTTTTTCTTATTATTTATTTTTTTTAATGGATAAAAAAATTAAATTTAGATTAAAATGAATTCAATACCAAGCCTGTATGGCTGCCTGCCTGCTTAGTTGCCTTCAAAATAAAACATGAATAAAACAAAAGAATTTTTTTTGTATAATAAAAGACATTGAAAAAAAAACACAAAAAAAAAAAAACAGAAGAGAGACTGATATCTCTTTTGAAATAAATATCATTATTATTATTATAATCATCATCATCATCATTATCATTATTATCAGTATCATTATCATTCTTATTATCATTGTTTATTTTTTATATGTAATATCATATAATATTATGAAATTCACGTACACAAACATATTTGTAAAATATGTCGTAACTGAAAACACGTAAATATGGCACTTCATGAATATTTCATCAAAAAAAACAACATACTTTTTTTTTTTGTTTTTTTTTTTTTTATTTTTTATCTTGGTTTTTTCCACCACCACCACTTTCACCATCATCATCAATCCACCAACTTGTGCCTTCATATAAAAGTTAATAGTATGTTGAAATTATATTGAAGTTTTTTTTTTTTTATTGTTGTTTTGGAAAATTAAGGAAAATGAGGAAAATGAATAGAAAACTCATTTTATATATAAAAAAAAAACTTTTGGCTGTTTTTTTTTTTGATGTTTTTACATGCACAATACATAACCAAAATATATTTATCTTATTTTTTTGTTTTGTTGTTATTTTGTTTTTTTTCATTCTTTGACTTTTTAATTCAAAATCTCGAATTCATCCAAAAGTTGGAGTTTTTTTTGTTTTTTGGTACGAATTTAACTTTTATTCATATGTTTTTTTAACTTTAATACTAATTTTTTTGTGTTTGAAAATATATTACAGAATATATATATATATATATATATATATATATGTTGTAAGATTTTATAAGAAGTTGTAATTAAATAGAATTTACATATATATGTATACAAACAAACATATGTGTATATGCATACATAATCAAGTAGTCTGACATATTTCAACTTAAAAACTAATATTATGTAAAAAGATCCCAAAATGTATGCTAATAAAAATTACACTCACTTATTACATATAATTATTATAAGAATTTCTAAAAATTATTTTGTATTTTTTGAACTTTTTAAGAAAAAAAAACTTTTTCACAAATTTTCATTATGTGACATATTTGCTTTGGTGTAAACTTTAAACAAATATTTAATAGGCGCTGCAAGTTTTATAAATTTTTTTTTGGTGGAAAATAATGAATTTTTAAGATGAAAGTTGAAAAAAATTGAGATTTTTGAAACTTCTATCAGAGTTACGATTGTAGTTTTTACAATTATGAAGCCATTGACTATTATTTGCAATATTAATTGAGTGCTGTTAGAACTCAAAATGCGCTAATAAAGATTTGCAATTGCACTTTTTTTTCGAAAGTTGGAAGAAAATCAGGTGTGAGTGCAATAACAAACAAAAGAGCTAACATTATAAAACTAGGAAATGAAAGGGTATTACAGTTCTCATAAAGTATGAAGAAAAGAAATTTAAAATTAAAAATATTAAAAATATTATGCCTAAATTCTAACCCCACCAACGTAATACACACTTAGCAGCTCAATTTCATATATATATATACTGTAATGCTTTTTAAAACTAGAAGTTTGAAATATGGGAACTGCTTTATTAATGGCACCTCAAAATTGTGAAACGCAGTACCAGCTTTTGTGTTTTCCAATACTTGTGATTAAGAGAAATTCAAGAGAAGTTTACTTGTTCGTTTTGGCCATATGCATATTTTATCCCATCGTAACTTTTTAGCTATTATACTGCGAAAGCAGGTTAGGTGCTTATCCTATTTTTCCAGATAAGGGGAAAGGTTTTTTGAAAGTAAGAATTTCACACTAGCAGATGGTTAAATTTTCCAGGTGCCTTAAAGGGTGCAAGGTCATTAAATTTTTTATCCAAAGCGATGACAAAGCTAAGGCGGTGCAGGATCAGAACTCCCAGGGTCATAAGTTCCTTAGGGAGTTATGGCTCACTAAGGGACTAATCCTTAAGGGACTTATGACCCTGGGAGTTCTGACCCAGCACCGCTTTAGCTTAGGGACTTATGTCCCACTAAGGGACTAATCCCTAAGGGACTTATGACAATGGGAGTTCTGATCCTGCACCGCCTTAGCTTTGTCATCCCTTTGGATAAAAAATTTAATTTATCCAATGTAGATCTACATTAACTTTAAAAAATTAATGCATCAAAGTTGATGAAAGTTATAGCGATCATTGTTCAAAAACGTTAACCGAAATTAAAAAAATTGTTTCAATTCTTTAGATTAAGTTATTTAAAAACTGGTTTGTAATTTTTTAAAAATTCAAATAAAAGTATATATAATCAAAAATTTTCTATGAAGTTTCTGCAATATTTGGTTGTCTTTAAAAAACCCAAGGTTTCTGTAAATAGGAGATTAAAAGGTAATTAAAGATAACATACCATCAAATATATTGTTCTTTAAATACTAATTGTCTTTTGAGTCCGGTTCGCATTCAACTTTCTATAGTATGAAAAAGATTTCTGTAATATTTGTAAGTAATCCCCACAATTGTGTTCATGAATTTCATCGTCATTTATGAAGCGTCCTTCCCTAATCGTTGTCTTTGACTGACATTTCATAAATTAAACTTTACATTTGTATTAAATTCTCGATTCTAAAGTTTGGTTTCGGTTGGTGGAAATTTTTGTAGCCAAAAGTACATCATTAAGCCGAGAAGCCTTGCACATATTCTAATCCACCCTTTTTTAATATTTTTTCACACATTATCGTGGAAAAAAAATTAAATAACGAAAGATACAAAATAAAATTTAAATTAAGTAAGAAGCTTTATAATTCAATTAAAAATAAAATAAATAGAAGTTTCTCGTTTTTTTTTTTATTAAAACAATATTTTTAACAAAGTTAATTCAATTTATACTCACACATGTTTTATTTTGCAAAATATTTTCTTATTTTCCATTTTCCATTTTTATTTATAACAAAAATAAAAAAAATTTAATTAAAACAGACTGTGTTTAACATAGAATGAAAAACACCTTCTTTTTTGTACGAAACTTTTTTTTTAATATAGAAAAACTCTGCACCCAAGTTAAAAAAAAATGAGACATGAAAAAAATCTATAGATACAAATAGGAAATTTTTTATTTTATTTTTAATTAGAGGACTAAAAGTAAATAAATCACGAATGATTCTTATTAGAATTGAGGGAATGCTTTTAACAATATTATTGATAAGATTGATAAGAATAAATAAGTAAAAAGTAAAATTGACTTATCGTATTATATCTAAGACTAATTGATTTAATTCTTAACAAAGTAATTGTAATACTAGTATATCTCAAAACTTTTTTTACGAAAATACAAAATTTAATACTGCCTACTATATTATAATTTTAATTTGAATTTTGTGGTTAATTCAATTTGATTTTCGTAATTCCTTAAAAAAATGTTTTTTCTTAAATTAAATGACATATATCAGCCTTATTGTATTTCGTATGAAAAGAAGGTGTAGAATTGTATCCTTTAAATAATATTAGAATATATTTTTCATATAATCATATGTAGGCACTTGGTTTTGTATTCGTATGTACTTTAATGACAACTGCCTTTTCGCGGTGAATATGTTTCTTTTGTTATATACTCGTATATGTTAGGTACAATTATGTCTTTACGATGATATTTAGACGCCATATAATATTTTTAAAAAATTTCTAACACGTTCTTCTTGTATCTTGGGTTTGTATTATAAATTCTTCAAAGAGAAAATTTAAATAAAAAAAAATTGATTTAATTATCATAATAAACCTTTAAATATTTATTATTTAATTCATTTTTAAAAATATATGTATATGTGATTACTTTTGTTTTAAAATTAAAAGTTGTTTTATGATAATAAAAGAGAAGTATATAAGGACGGCTACTTTTAAACTCAGCCTAAATTTTTAATCAACATAAGTTAAAAAAATATTAAACTTTGCTTATTTTTAAATCAGAACTAAATTTTATTCTGTTTTAACGGTCGAAAATTATTTTCATAATAATAATTGTCAATATTACATTCCATATTTGTTCTCAAATAACTTACTCTTATATGTTGTTAAAAACGTTAAGCTATTCAGGCACAAATTCTGGGAATCAAAGTAGAAATATGCCATTTGACAATTCGGCAGAAGTAATTTTGTATGTTATAACTCTCCAATTGAACTTACTAAAATAATTTAAGTCCGATAAAACTCTAAATCAGACCTGTATATTTCCAGTAGCATTACAATTACCAATATCTTTACCTAAGTATAATTTCGAAACATTCAAAATTTAAGTACAATTAAAAGAATTAAGAAGTTGAAATATTTGTAATAATGTAAATTAAAATGTAATTAAATTTCGTAATTTTGTGCAATTATAAAAAACTTTTGTAATTATTTTTGATACTAAAATACTTTTAAGTATTTAAATACTAATTGAAAGTTTTTCTTAAATTAAATGACAAATATCAGCCTGTTTGTATCGTATGAAAAGTGGGTATAAACCCCCTAAAGTTATGCAAAGCTTTTTTGAAATACCTAAATATCAAGAATTGAAGTATTTTTTAAATATTTGCTTCATTGCATAAAACTGAGCTCAAGCTTAAACCTTGCTTTTTCAAAACAAAACAATTTTTGAATTCAAATTTTTGTTTGAAAAATTGAAATTCGAGTTTAAAAGAACTAAGTATAACAATATATGATTACAAAGGGGCTTTTAATTACATTTTGAAAATTACAAGCATTTTTGTTTGATTCTTTTACATACAAAATATCGAAGTCTTATTATCAATACTTGTACTTTATAAAGTAAATAGTACCCGATAATTGTACTTAGAATTGTACTTAAGTTCTATTTTACTCATATACAAGTCTGCCCATAACAAGCATATACAATTATCTAAACGCAAGAAAATGAAATGTCAAATAATTAAAACAGAAAATAATCCTGAATAAAACCCCTACAATTATGCAAAGTTTTTTATACTTCAAGTACAATCTTTTTTATTTAGTCATTTTCATTTGAATTTTAGTCCCCTTATTGTGTTTTATTTGAAAAATTTCTTAATACTTTCTTTCTTTCTTTTTTTATTTTCATTGTTCAAATGCGGTAATTTAAAGTGTTAGATCATCAACCAACATGAAATAATGAATTAAAACTATTTCATATGCAGTAATTTTTTTAAATTTAAAGCTATATTAAAATACATAAGAAACAACTTTAAACTAAAATGAAATCGTAAAAACTATAAAACAACAAAAAATAATAAAAAAAAAGTAAAAAATATTAAAAAAATAAAATTCTAGGCACACAAAATATATTTTGCACGCAAAGTTATTTTTTTTTAGAATAAAGTTTCCCTATCATGAAAAAATTAATGCATCACATATCATGTTTGCATTTGTATGCATACGTCAGTATCTTTGAAGGAATGATTGAGCGCCATTTAAAAAAAAATAAAAAAAAAATCATATTATAAAAGAATATGTATATAATATGGCAGCTGTCAACATCATTTAGTTGCAGCAACATCAAGTTTACGATATTATGGGAATATATAATTTTTTTTTTGTTTTTTTTTTTTGTTTTGTATTTATTTTTTTTTTTTATAATTTTTTTATTAAAGAAAATTCGCTCAATTTAAGTTTAGGTACGTTCAGTCACGTGAAATGCTCTTTTATTTTAATGGATAAAAATATGTACATATATATTTATGTATTTACGTTTGTATGTATTTATAATATTATATATAAATTTTAAATTAAACTAGGATTTTTTTACAATAAAAATATATAAATTTGTTTTCAAATAAAACGAGGAAGATTATAGTTGCCCTTGTCAACTTTTAGATACCCGTGCATACACTATTATGTATTAAATAAATTAGAATTTCATATATTGCAATTGAACTGTTTGACAGAAAATTCAAAATATTTGTTTTTTTTTATATTTAATTACAAAAAAAATTAATAAAAAAAAAAAATTAATTAAAAAAAAGATGAATTTAAAAAAAAAAATATGCTCTGAACGAGATTCGAACCCACACTTTTCAATTAAAAGGTCGACGTCCTAACCACTAAGTCATCGATTTTTTGTTCATCTCAATTTTTTTTTTAAATTATTATAGTTGCTATGGTATCAATTGTTTGTTTTGAATAACTGTTTTGAATTTTTTTAAAAATGTATTAAAAAAAATGAATAATTTATAAATGAGAGTTTTAAGACAAATTTAAAAAAATTTTACCCCAGCCTGGATTCGAACCGAAACGTTTTCACTACTACAGGATGTCCTAACGACTACACCATAGAACAATTGGTAATCTGCCTACACAACGAGTTTTTTAAATATCTTAAGTTTTCTTTTTTAAATAATTTTAGTTTCTATGGTATCAATTGTTTGTTTTAAATAACAGTTTTGTATTTTTTTATTAAAATATTAAAAAAAATGAATAATTTTTTTATATTAAAATAAATGAGAGTTTTCTGTCAAATTTTCTATAAAATAAAATTTTTAATACATAAAATAAATACATATATTTTATTAAAAAGAAAATAGAAGAAAATAGATAACAAAAATGAATTTAAAAAAAAAAAGTTATTCTCTAGCCTGGATTCAAACCGAGACATTTTGGCTGCAAGCAACATGTCCTAACCACTACACCATGAATCGATTAATAATTTAACTACATTTTGTTTGCTTTTATATTTAGTTATTAATTTTGAAAATATTCATAGAATTTCGAAAAATTTGTATGGTAGCTATCCGAAGCATTTGTCCGATTTTAACCAAAAACAATAGGGAACATACAAATTGTCTAAGAATTACTTTGTGAATGTTTCAGAACTCTAGCTCTTATAGTTTTTGAGTTATCGTGCTGACGGACGGACGGACACACATAACTAGATCGATTCACTTTTCGTTGCTGATTCGATACGTACCCTTGACACTATATCTAGCTGGTCTATTTCGATGCGTTACAAACGGAGGAGTAATTTTAATATACTTGATGTTCATAAATGTATGCACGGGTATAAAAATAAAATGTAACATAATAAGGTGATTATAAAAACTTGGTTAGAAAGAGACAGATAAATAAATGATGTCTTCGTTGCGATATTCCATATGTATATTAAATTTTATTTAAAAGTACTTAATTACTTCAATTAGAATATATATTTTAAATATTAAGAATGAACTTTTTTAAATTGGTGTTTAATTATAATTTTAATTAATAATAATTTAATAATATTTTATATTTGCTTTTTTTTTTATTTTAATGTGAGTGAAAATTAAATGAAGTTGAATGTCATTAATATGAATGAAAAAATTAAAAAGTATCTTAAGTAATTTAAAAAAAAAACAACTTATTTCAAAATAGTTTTTTTTTTATATTATATGAAAACTATTAGGGTAAAAGTTGAACTGGAGGGTTATTGTATTTTAACATATATACAAGGGGTTTTCCAGATTAATTATACTAATATTACTCTATTGCAAGAAAACTAGTCTTTATAAATAATTGCATTATTTAGAAAAAGTTATACGTTTAAATGTGTTCGTACATTCAACCATAGTTAAAATTCGTATATTCAACATTAGCTTCGGAATCCTAACCCCTTTGTAATCTTGAATTAAAACGGTAAAATGTATAATTATTAGATACATGTTATTTCTAACACAATTTATAGAATTTCTATACATGGTCTAGAAACGCAGTTAAAAATCAGTTTTATTTGGTATTTAAAATAGATTTCGTATCTTCGAAATACCTTTGCAGCAGCACATCGCAGTCCAATTTAATAAGAAAGTATTTTGTTTATTTATTATTTATGCAAAAATATTTTTAGAATTTTTAACATTTAGTTGTTAATTGTAATTTTCGTAAACTTTTTAAAGTAATAAACTTCACCTTGTACAATAAAATATAGAAGATTCCTTTAAGTCACAGTAGCTAGATGAAGTTATGAGCTTTCTTAATATTATTCTTGTATAATGAAGCTTATAGAAGAATATGCCACATTTGATATGGTGTAGTTTTTTTTAAAATATTAAAAAAAAATATATATATCTACATAATATTTATATTTTATAATATTCGTTAATATTTTTAAAACTTTTATTCTAAAGAATTCTTGTTCGAAAAGTTGGTACATAATTACATTTGAACAGCTCTTAAATACATAGTTTAGAGCTGTTCAAATTAGGTTTAATATTGTCTCAAAAAGTATCAAATGTATCACATTCCACTTTGTATTTTTACATTTTTATGTTTACCTATAATTGTTTTTATTAGACTTTTTTCGCTAAGTTCAAAATGTTGAAGAACTAATTACAATATCTGTAGATTAATCTAATTTACTTACTAACATTAAGATGAAAACATAGTTTAAGTTATAATTATTCATTCATGTTTACCTGTAAATAAAAAGAAAAAATTTAATTAATGTTATTATTTTCAAAAATTAAAAAAAATTAATATTTTTAAATATTATTGAAAATAGTATAATATATAATATAATCTTTATATAATCACATATATAGTATAAGCACACGGAGCACAGTCCAACATTTTTCGATTCAGCTTTTTAATACGCCATTTTTTAAAAATACTTATTTCTAAAAAATCCCGCCTTTTCTAATTAAAACGAGGAAGACTGTAGTAGAGTAGACTCTGTCAACTCTGGGATACCCGTATGACCGTGAAATCGACATTATATTAATCGGTGAATTACTTTTGATGAAATTTGAAATACAAGTTATTAGGCTCATTGGAGCAAACTGGTCGGATTTCAATAGTGATTACCATTACAGATATTGCATAAAAACAAATTTGTGAACATTTCAGAATCCCAGCTCTTTTATGTTTGAGTTATCGTGGAGATGAACAAACTTAGCTCGATTTACTTTTCGATTTTGATCCGATCCATACCTTTGAGTTTATATCTACTCCCCCTCCTTCTCTGCGTCAAAAACGTAATGGCAAATTAAGTATACCCTTTTGACCTAATAGGCATACAGGTATAAAAATATAAAAAAAAAAAATAATCAGGTATTGGTTATGGCACGACTTTCGTAAGTGTGATTTTTTTTTAAAAAATTAAATTAAAAACTTCAAATTTTATAAAAGATTCATGAATTCGTATAGGTTATTAAAACTTAATTAAAAATACATTTATTTCCATAAAACAAGTCAAATTCAAAAATATTTTTTAAAACAGTACGTATATAATTTAAATAATTTTCTGATTTTTATTTTTAATTTCAAAAACACTGATTAATTAGTTTCCTGCAATTGTTTACAAGTTGAATAAGTACAGGATATATACCTAATAAAATATTTTAATTAAACTTGTTGTAATTAAATTAATTTGAATTAATAGTGTGGTTTTAATTAATTGTTTCAATTTAAAAGTGCATATATATGAATATGAATCATTACATTCTTATAGAAAAGCTGATCATCATTAATATTTTATATTTTGAAAATTGAATTGAAAACTTGTTTTAAGTTTACAAATTCTACTAAGGTAATGAAAAGACTAGACTAGGGATTCGTGATTTAGAGTTGGCGATAATACCGAAAAAAAGTAATTTAAATTGTAATTTTTTTTTTGTCGGGATCTCTACGTGCTAACTGTTCAATGTGATAGGCTAAACCAACATTTGCATGCCGGAACTTGGGGGATATATTCATATATTAGAACTGATCAAATGAATTCCATATACAATTTACACATGGGATGGTACTACGCCTTATAACATGTAGAAATGTCTTAGATTTTCAATAGATATAATTCTATTTTATTTATATTTTGTATTGGAATTATATGGTATTCCATATCTGTGGGTTATATTATTCAATTAAATTATTTTTTAATATTGTTATATTAAAGATATATAATTATTAATTATTGATTAAGTCATTAATTTGAACCCAATAATGAATGGTAGCTGAATCGAGTCGAAAACCAGATGCAAGTTTTTTTACTTTCACTGGGATTCGAACCCGGGTCTTCGCATGAAAGGTTGGCACTCTAACCACTGTGCCACCCAGCCGATAAAGATTCACATTCACCAAGATTCAATTCAAGCACGCCGGGGCATAGGGACTTTTGATTTTTTTTCGAGACATAGGACTTGAAAGGGTTTCTGACTCCGGAAATTTATCACCATATAATTATTCATTCGACTTATTATTTAAAAAACACTGCTTAAAACCATTGCTAACCTAATTACTAAATGAATTCTGAATACGTACTCGAATAGTCATTTATGTCATTTGTATAGTACAAATTATTTTGTAGTTAGTTTAAAGTTCATTAAAGTTAAATTTTATAACAGTACATAAATTACAACACTGTATAAGTTTTAACGTAAAAAAATAAACTATAAAATAAAATAAATTTAATTAAATATATAAATTATAATAAATTTTTTTAATTGTTTTAAAAATTTAATAGACTTTATAAAAAAAAAACAATTGATAATTTATTAATGCTTTGTTTGTTTTTTTTTGTATATTCAAAAAAATTCTTTTAACCAACAAAATCAGTCTTCCATTAAAATCAATTTTTTTATTAAATTAATTAAAATATTTTTTTAATTTCTTTTTTTTTTATGTTGTATCCTAATTATAATTTTTTTTTTTTTGTAATTATAACTAATATTAAATTTTAATACATTATCTATTTTATTGAATACAATAACACAATTTTATATTAAAAACAATAAAAACCACTTGAAAAACCCATCAGATTAAAAATACAATGAAATTGTGAGATTCTTTGTTTGTTTCCTATAGAATTTTTGAATGCATGGAGTCTGGACATAAAATAACATAAATTTTATTTTTAAAAAAAAAGATAAATTAAAAAATTATATGGTTTTTGTATTTTGTTTTTTTTTGTTTTTGGTTTCAGCATACCACAAAAATTTTTTAGCAATTTATTTAATTTTCGAACCCATCACACAAATAAAAACCCAAAAAAAAAACATTTTTTCGAGATTCTTTCATTCAAAAAGTAAACAATTGTAGAATAGGAAAAGATTTAAAAAAAAACAAATACCAACACCACAAACAAAAATAACTATCAAATCAAGGCCTATATTTCAAATATATCCATAAGAATGTATCTATAAATGCCTAAATATACTACAAATAGACGAGGTGACAAAAGTTCTGGACTCAAAAGTCTCGGAGAGACAAATGTTATGGCTCGAAAAAAAGGCAAAAAATAAATAAATTATTTATTTTATGAAATATGAATTCCATAAAATAAATTATATTATATTTCCATATAATATAATTTATTTTATGGAAATTATGACTCACGGTGAGTGAGATAAAAGTACGTCGGAGACTCATGAAATATTTAAAATGCAGTATAAAATTTTTGAAAAGTATAATCATTAGCAAATATAATATATTTTAAATTGAGTTGCTATATAATAAATCAATAATATCCGCTTTTTCCAAAATTAAAATTTAGTTACCAATTTAAGGATCGCTTAAATAAATGCTGAAGAAAGGGACAACTATATGGGATAAAGAGATGGTCTTCGATATCATCGATATAACCAACTTTAATTTGCATCTTAATATACAGAATCCCGCCAAGACAATTTATTATAAATTTTTTTTTTCTATTTGTTTTATATACATTATTTTACTTTTAAATACATATTTCGAAATAAGGCTTAAATTTTATAGCTCAGGGCCCTATTGCCCTAACTACTTATAACCACTGAAATAATCATTTTTTGATAAGTGATAGCTTTTAATTTTTTTAAACTTTCAAACTTCTTTGAGCTGTTGCTAGATTAGGTTTTGGTGGAACAAAACTTTATCAAAACAATGATTATTGAATGTAGGTGCAATGGGGTCCAGAACAAACTTGCATATACTTTTTCAAAATAAAATTAAATTCAACTTTGTTTGTTTTTATATTTCGACTTTATTTTCAAAATACAGTTTAAAACCTAGTCCCATTTGGAAATTATGTCTCATATTTAAGAGAACTATTGACTCTCTCATCTGAGTAATAAACTCCGAAGAGACTATGGACAATTTTTTTGAATTGTAAATTTCTGTAGGATTTTTTGATTTTGGGACTTTTGTCACTTCGCCTTACAAAAATATATTTAGTGTATATGAAAAGTGTGCTGCGATTTGATTTTGACCGGTTCAAATGAGTTGAGTAGCCACATCAAATTGGGGTTTATATATATATTATATATGTATTGTATATATATTCTATTCTATTTTGTATTGCTTTAATTATATTATTGCCATTGTTATTCTTTATGTTATTGTGTTTCTTATTTTACTATATACAATCTGCATTGTATTCATGTCCACATATACGTATAGAATAAAGATTGATAATTTTTTTAGTAGTTGATGTGGTCAAAATAAGGAAAAAAAAACGCTTTGACCATTTTTATTATCAGTTTTCAGTCAAAAAAAAAAAAAAATGTAATACTTGAAAATGCTCTTGAATAATGTAAAGAGTAATTTGTTGTGTGTAGGTTGTATCTATACAATTGAAGCCAATTTCTATTTTATTTGAGAAAATCTTTAAACAATAATTATTATACAAAAAAAAAAAAAAAAAATCACTGTAGAAATATTTTTATTGGGTTAAAAAAATTATTTTATTGTAAAATTTTGAATGGAACCAATTGTTCATAAGTGGCTTGAAGTTGTTTATAAGATGAAAATAATAAGGCAAGACATTTAATGGACTTATGTGAGATAATATCAGATCTAACTATTTAATGGAAAAAATAACGAAGAAAATTTTTTTAAGTGTACTAAAAAAAAGAGTTCTTAAATGGGCATCAAAAGTTTATCTGTAAAAATAATCTTGTGAAATATAATGGATTTTTAATATACGATATACGATGTACATATTTTGATTGGGTTAAATAAAATATTGTAACTTTCAAATCAAAACTTTTCGAATATCTTCAATATATTTACAAAAATTATCAAGTGTGTTTTCGTAAAGAAATGACACACTTCGGATGGCGCCGTGAAATAACGCCATATGAAACAAAGCCATAATTGTTTTATTTCACTATTGAATGTGAAATAAACCCATATCGCACATTTTTTCGCTTATGGCTTTATTTCCAACTCAAATGCGAAATAAAACCGTATCATTTTCTAAAATTTATGAAATAAAACCATATAGTAAACTTGGTACCAATTCTTGTTTTATAGGAAACAAAGTGAAAAAATTTCGGAATAAAATGCGAAAAAGAACCATACACGAAAAAATTGACGATATGCCTTTATTTCTCATTCAATAGCCATAATGGCTTAATTTCGTGTGTCGTTATTTCACGACACCACTTCGGATCAGATATTTAAATGAATTTTTTATTAGATTAAAATGATAAGGTGATACGCATAAAATTATTAAAATTTAAAATATTTTAGTTTTTAATTTTGGAATTTGTCAATTAGATTTTGTTGTTAGATTATATTAAGGAGTAAAACTGTTTTAAACGAGGAAGAGTGTAGTAGAGTAGACTGTGTCAACTCTGGGATACCCGCATGACCGTAACATATACATTATATCATCCCGTTAATTACTTTTGGCAAAATTTCAAACATTCACCTTTTTTTAGGTGTAGAGTAATGCTCATATAAAAGAAGGAGTTGTATGGCAGCTACTCGAACCCTTTGCAGTAGACCAACCTAATTTTGCAGTAACTTTGGCCATTACGCTAAACTATTTTTGGCAAAATTTCTAGCTTCATCTAGCCCCCCCTCCCCCCCACACAATTTCACAATTTTTTGAAAATGTGCTAAAAAAAGATTCAGTTTTACAGCAAATGATGAATTGCAGCGATGGAATGTATACTGCTGCAAATAGTACTGAACGTTTTAAAGCGAAATTTTTCATAATTTATATGTTTTAAGAATATATTTTTATTTTGAAAATTATGGTACATATATTTATTACCTATATGTTCACAGTTATATGTAATGTTTTAAAACACTGTTTTAAATTTTGCGTTAAAAAAAATAGTAGCTTTTAAAATAAATGAAAGTGATTCTAACGGTCTTATTAAGCTTAGTTTTTTCTATGCTGCAACATTTATGAAGCGATTTAATAAAGCGGCATATAAAAACAAAACTTTTCAGTTACAAACCGCTTTGTTCAACTGAACGTGATCATTATTTCTTAAAATTATTTTGTGTTTTTAATGTAGATGCAATATTCTGTCAGAATACTAGAATTGCGTAAAACATCTGTTTGACGTTTAGTTGAAATACAAATGTTAAGAAGGGACCTGTTAAAATATAAATTGTGACGCGACTGTCGGCGATGATGTAACTTGAATGTAAGACTATTTCTTCATTTTAACGCAGATGAAGCTTGACGCGAAACATTAATTAAAACCTTACTAAAACAAGGTAGCAAAAGCTCATTAATATTTTTGGAAAGACTTATAGATGCTAAAATTTTATAACTTAATTTTATTATTACGAAAACAACTCCCCACTCTTCCTGTATGCATCATTAAACCGCTTAGATATCACTCTAATTAAAATTAAACATATACAATTACAGTTGAAACTTATTTTATTTGAAAATTCTTTATAATATTTGTGTTATATTTAAAAAATTACCAGAATTCTCAATTTTCACTACAATACATACATACATTTATTTCATTGTGTCAAATAAAGTACCTGTTATAAAACTGAGTCAAATAAAAGTACTTGAGCTAACATTGAAATTTGTTGATACTGTGTTTTCGATGTATTGTTATATAAGTTAATAATGAATGTGGAGGCGGAGTATTATAACTATCATTGAACTAATATATTTTATTATTAAAAGTTTTCAAAAGTATTATTATATTAATTCAAAGCTTTTTTTTTACTCAATTCAATTTATTCGAACAAGAGAAGGAAATAGATAAGATAATAAAAAACAAAATAGCTATACATAATACATGTATAAGATAATATTCAATATAACTTAAATAATCGTGAATATATTAAATTTAAATCAAATATAAATGAATTGAAGAAAATCTATTTATTTTAATAGTTTTAAATTACAAAATTGATGTTTTCTTTACTTGACAATTCGGCACCCGAGGGAATTCTATGTTCAATTCTATGTGTAGGAATTTTGCTTTTATATTTTAAATAATATGAAACGATTAAAATTATCAAAGGGTTCATCAAAATGTCTTTAGAGAATTACGTGATACATTAAGAAGTATATTATAGTTTATAGGTAATTTATAACAAATTTACAAAAATATTGAAAACAATTTTTCAAATTTAATTTCAATAATAAAAGTTTAAGTGCACGTTTCAAATTGATATTTTTTTTTTTTTTTTGTGAGAGTAGGTATTAATCTTTAGAGGGGAGGGCTATTCTACGGTTTAACTAGTATCCGCGTAGGACCAAATGACTATATATAAAAGATAGCTGGTGTTGCCAGCTTTCAAAAAATATATAGCTTTAATGGCGCATATTATCCTTTAAGGACGAAAAGGACATTTAAAAGTTTCCTTGTTATTTTAGACTATTTTACAAAAACCGTTATAACTAGCAATCTGTTCAATATATATATATTCAATCAAAGCTATTAATTAAGATGACGGTCTGGAGAATATTTTAACGTTTATTTGAGGACGATAGGTGCTGCCGTTTTGGAGATATTGCAATTGAAAGTGAAAATTTAAAACAAAAAAAAAAAAAATTTTGAACTTTCAAAAAAACCACTATAACTATGAAATTTTCAAAAACACCCTGTATTTTTTATTATACTGTTAGAAAGGTCTTTTGACACTCTTTCCAACGGTATATAATAAGTATGGTATATGTTGATAAATAGCCCCACCAGAGAACATGAATGAAAAACTGGCACAACAATTTTATTAAAAAATACATTTTCATACTTTATTTCTCATAAATTTATTTTGCCTTTTTGTTGGGATGGTGTCATAATTCCAAAAAAAAAATTCCAAATTTACAAAACTCCAAAGAAAGAAAAAAAATAATTCCAAAAAAAAAAATTCCAAAAAAAAATCCAAAAAATATTTCCATAGCTTTAGCGAGCAAGAATTTTAGAGTTTGTTACAAAATCAGAATTATACGCTTTTTCCAGAATATTTATATATTTGTATACGTGAGATTCTGAATTAGGAGGGATTTTAGAGTTGGATTCAAAATCAGGGTTGCAATAATTTGTTTAGCGGGGTTTTGGGGGCGGCAGCCCCCACTATTCTTAAACTTTTATTTGTTGAAATATGCATGTAAAAAATAATTAGAAGAGATTTTATAGTTGGCTACAATTACAGGATTATACGCTTTTTCCAGAATATTTATATATTTGTATACGTGAGAGTCTGAATTAGGAGGGATTTTAGAGTTGGATTCAAAATTAGGGTTTCAATAATTTGTTTAGCGGGGGTTTGGGGGCGGCAGCCCCCACTATTCCTAAACTTTTATTTGTCGAAATATGCATGTAAAAAATAATTAGAAGAGATTTTATAGTTGGCTACAATTACAGGATTATACGCTTTTTCCAGAATATTTATATATTTGTATACGTGAGATTCTGAATTAGGAGGGATTTTAGAGTTGGATTCAAAATCAGGGTTTCAATAATTTGTTTAGCGGGGGTTTGGGGGCGGCAGCCCCCACTATTCTTAAACTTTTATTTGTTGAAATATGCATGTAAAAAATAATTAGAAGAGATTTTATAGTTGGCTACAATTACAGGATTATACGCTTTTTCCAGAATATTTATATATTTGTATACGTGAGATTCTGAATTAGGAGGGATTTTAGAGTTGGATTCAAAATCAGGGTTTCAATACTTTGTTTAGCGGGGGTTTGGGGCCGGCAGCCCCCACTATTCTTAAACTTTTATTTGTTGAAATATGCATGTAAAAAATAATTAGAAGAGATTTTATAGTTGGCTACAATTACAGGATTATACGCTTTTTCCAGAATATTTATATATTTGTATACGTGAGATTCTGAATTAGGAGGGATTTTAGAGTTGGATTCAAAATCAGGGTTTCAATACTTTGTTTAGCGGGGGTTTGGGGCCGGCAGCCCCCACTATTCCTAAACTTTTATTTGTCGAAATATGCATGTAAAAAATAATTAGAAGAGATTTTATAGTTGGCTACAATTACAGGATTATACGCTTTTTCCAGAATATTTATATATTTGTATACGTGAGATTCTGAATTAGGAGGGATTTTAGAGTTGGATTCAAAATCAGGGTTTCAATAATTTGTTTAGCGGGGGTTTGGGGCCGGCAGCCCCCACTATTCTTAAACTTTTATTTGTTGAAATATGCATGTAAAAAATAATTAGAAGAGATTTTATAGTTGGCTACAATTACAGGATTATACGCTTTTTCCAGAATATTTATATATTTGTATACGTGAGAGTCTGAATTAGGAGGGATTTTAGAGTTGGATTCAAAATCAGGGTTTCAATAATTTGTTTAGCGGGGGTTTGGGGGCGGCAGCCCCCACTATTTTTAAATTTTTATTTGTTGAAATATGCTTGTAAAAAATTACTGTTATTAAAAAATATTTTGTCATTAAATTTTGATTTTTGGAATTTTTTTTGTTTGGATATGAAAATGGAATTTCGGAAATGGAGTTTTTTTTTTGGAATTTCGTACCCAACCCATTTATAAACATATTAAAATTTTTTTTTTTTCAAAAATAAAATTATTTAATTCATTTAAAAAGTACGGCTGAAAAAATTGTAAAACATATTAACATTTTTTTTTATGCAAAAAAAATTACAAAACAAAAAATTTTTTATTTCATAAATGCTTATATCTTCTAAACGCTTTAATATAGACAGACCTTATGTATGCCCAAATTATAGAAAAAAATAAGAGCTTTCCAACGATGTAAAAATATTTAGGGAGTTTCCTTGCAAAATTTTGAAAAATATGAGTTTTAGAGAAAGGATGTTAAAAATTTTTTTTTTGCAAAAATTTTCAACTTTGAACTACAATATCTCCAAAACGGCAGCACCTGTCGTCATCAAATAAACGATAAAATATTCTTCAGACCGTCATCTTAATTATTAGCTTGAATTAAATACATATATATTGAACAGATCGCTAGTTATAACGGTTTTTGTAAAATAGACTAAAATAACAAGGATACTTTTAAATGTCCTTTTCGTCCTTAAAGGATAATATGCGCCATTAAAGCTATATATTTTTTGAAAGCTGGCAACACCAGCTATCTTTTATATTTAGTCATTTGGTCCTACGCGGATACTAGTTAAACCTTAGAATCCCCGAGGGGAGTGATGTGTTCTTCTATTGTGAATTTTAACATTAGATGTGATGATTGAGTTAAAGTTTGTATCAAATTTAATTGAAAGAATGTAAAATATCTAACTTATGACACAAAAAAAGGTATATTATGAAAATAGAATCATAAAATTTTACTTATTTTGATTTGTTTAAATTTTGACTACAGGTATTTGAAGTTCGTAATAAGTCAACACTTTGGAAGACTATCAATTTCTTTGCCTAAAATAACAGACAGTATATTGTTTATTGTATTATCATTTAAGTAATAGTATCTCAAGATATTAAATTAATTAATTTTGAATATTGTAGAAAATTATTTTCATGGCAATCATATGTTATAGAATTTAAAAAGTGTTCAGTGTTTCATCATTCAACCAAAGATCTTACAGTGATTCATTCTATTACAGTGATTAAAGTCCAATAGAACTATAAAAGCAAAAGCTCTAGGTATTCTTGCATAAGTTACACCTCAAAATATAGGAACATTTATGTACACGTGTGTTTTCGAATTTTTACAATTTCTTATAAAATTTTAGAGAAATTAAACTTCAAAAATTCGAAATAAGTTCGTAATTCTATAATTGGAATTAAGTTGGCTTCAAAAATAAAATGAGTTAAATTAAATATGATGTTTTTTAAAATTGTTTAATTTTTTATTTTAATAATTTTTTCGAACTTTTTTCATTATAAAATAAAATAAAATAAAAAAAATCTTTTTTTCAATATATACTATATACTTTATTAAAGTAGTACTAGCCTCCTAAAATTAATGCAGAAAATAAAAAAATTGAAGGTAGATCTTGGGAATTTGTTACTGTGTTAATATAAAAGTAAATTGCTGGTATAAGAAACAGTCCTTTTAATGTTTCAAAACTTTTAAGCTTAAAATGTTAAAAATTTTCACTAACCAAAAATTGATGGCAGATTTTTTGCATTTAAAAGTGTTTTAATATAAAAGTAAATTGCTGAAATGAAAGACAGTTCTTCTTTTTGTTAAAATTAATCCAGCAGTTAGTGGGAGATATAAAGTGGGAAAAAAGTGGGAGATATTTCATAAATTGCGAGTTGTCTTGCAGCCACAAAATAGCCTCGCACTTTTTTAGAATTATTGCATTAGGAGTGTGGTATTATTGCATGCGGAGTTAATTCATAATGCCAAAAAAATAACCACGACAGAATTAAATTAACCAATTAATTCAAACATATGTGCAAACGTTTTTAAAATTTTTTCAAATGTCGAAAATCATCGAAATCTAATGTTCGAATTTTAAGTTTATTAAGTTTATTTTATAAACTTAATAAACTCCCCAGAAATTTAATTTCGAATAAATACTCACCAAAATAACTTAACGTAATCTAACTTAATATTTTTATTATTCAAAATAAATAGAATGAAATTTCGAAATAAAGGCGAAAAATTTTCGAACCTGACTATAAACTATATGATATTTTCTTAAAGTACTTTAATTAATAAATTAATTGAATTATATAAAAACATATTGTAAAATTAAGATTTTTTAATATTAAATTAAAATTTAAATATGCAAATCAAAATTCTAAAAACCTTTAAATAATTTAAATCCAAGTTAAAATTTATTTTAAATAAATTATTTCCATTTAATTTTACTAAGAGAAAACTGTAAGATATTATTAAATTTTAAATAAAAACCTACAGATATTTATTAAATTATTTATTTAAGTTTCTTTTTTAAATTCTAACAACAAATAACTCTTAAAATTCTAAAACTAGTAAATTAAAACAAAATATTGAATTTAAAAAAGAAAATTATTATAATAAATTTTTTGTTTTTATTTATTTTAATTTTTTTTTCTTTAAACATTAAAAGAATTCTTTACATTCTTATGGCTTATTTGTTTTTTACATATTTTATGGTATGTACCTGAGTAAAATTTAATTTTCATAAAAAAAAAGAAGCAAAATTTTCTTTTAAGAAAATTCCTTTCACAGATGTTCTTTTGGAACCTAAATGAAAAAGCTGTTTGTGAAAAACTTTAAGATATTTAAAATGGACATGTTTAAATTTAAACAAACTAATTTAATTAGATTAACTTATAATCAGATATTATTAATTTATGAGCTAGTTAATACACTACTAAATTATAAACCTGTAGCCAAGGTAAATGTTTCCAGAGTAATGCCATTTTTGTAATGCAAGTAATCAGTAACTAACCTTATACAAATTAAGTTAGTATTTAATACTTTTAGTTCACTTAAATTTAATTCCAATCAATTTGCTGAAATTTAAATTAAAGTGTACGAATTGAATGCTTATCTCATAATTTTGGCTGTGAGGGGAGGTGTTTCTTTGTATGAAGGGACGAATCTAATGGCACCAGGGGGTTTAAAATTTCGAGTCACTTTTAAAGATTTTGTTTCCCATATGCAAATTAAAATTCAAATACATGTGATCTATAAAGAGTAAATTAAAAACCATAACGGTATTTATCCGACCGATGGCGTTGTGGTTAGGACGTTGGCCTTTCAACCAAAGGATCTTGAGTTCAAACCCTGATCAGATGATATTGAATAAAAAATATAATGTATATCATAATAGTTTAATAAGAAGTCTAAAAGCAAAGGACTCTTACAAAGTACTGCAAATAAACAAATAAATAACGGTATTTCCTCATTTATATTAATTTTTTTATAGGATTAGACATTCAAACTCTGGTTTGCGGAAATGCGTTTTTGTTGGATTCAAAACCGATTTAATCATTCAATTTCTCTTTTATATAATCACATTAATGTTATAAACGAAATTTGAAACCTTAAAATACTTCTGGTACCAGAATTAGCCTCCACTTCTTTCGCAACCCTACAGAACAAAATAATGATCATAAACATACTGATTCATTTTATATCTTTAATAAGTTGTTTTTGTTTGTTTTTCCCCCAAACTTATTTTGTTTTGTATTTCTGGACTCATTTCTAAAAAATTTCTATACAACACAAGAAATTGGAAAAGGAAACGGATATTCCAATTAGGAAAGAGAAAGAAAACATCCTTTTTTCTTCTCCTATACTTTAATACCTTTGTGAATTTTTACGCAATAGTTTATAAATTTTTTTGGGCGAACCAAAAGAGTCTCGGAGTCAAAGTAAAAAAATAAAATTTTATTAAAAATAGGAACTGAAAAAAAGCAAAAAAAAAAAACGGAGCACCTTTTGAGTCAACCTTTTCAAAATTATTTTTTCTTTTGCTGTTTTTGTGTTTTTTTTTTTTTGTTTTTCAAAAGGTACAAACAAGAATAAAAAATGTAAACAAATGTTTGTTTGTTTTTTTTTTTTAATACACTGAAAAAAAAACTGAAAAACTTTTGTTAAAGAAGTTTCCGATGACGTAATTTGGAAAAATTTTTATTTTATACATTTTCATTTTTCTTTTTCTTTAAAATTTTCACCCCATGGCAAAATTATTAAAGAATTTTTGTAAAAAAAAAACAACAACAACAACACTGCTATGTACTACTATATATAAGTAGTTAAAGCTCTTAATACAATTACTTAACCTTTTACTGTATTTTTTTTTTGGAAAATGATTTTCCCTATTAAATAATATGAGAAAAACTGAAAATGAAAATGATTAAAGAAAAAACGGAGAATGTAAATGGGGAGGGGGGGAAGGGAAAATATTTATAAGATCAATAAAAACTATAAACTAAATAGTTAATGTTTTCTTTAACTTTAAACAGAATCCATTTTTTTTTTAAGAAAAAACTTTTAAACCATATGGTACCCAAATGTGTACACGTGTAAAAGTTTTTGATTTTTTAATAATATTATCAATTAAGTAAGTTAAAAATTACTTTGGTGTTTTTATATTTACTTAAAAGTTGTATTTTTAAAGATTATTTTATTTATATTTATATATGTGGTATATGATGGTTCAGTTACGAAAGGTTATGGATGTTTATTGCATTATTATAACACTTAATGTAATTAAGTTCAAAATTTGCGAAAAATTAGATTTCATCTAGCGTAGGAGGCTCGAATAGATGTTGTTTAATTTCTTTAATTTTATAAGAGTAACTTGTGGTCTAGTTTTTAATCAGCTTAATTTTTCAAAAGAAGCTCAATGCCTTCTGGTCAATTAGGTTAATCTAAAGTGCAAAGTTCTCTTCTGTACTGTGAATCCGAAATTCATGTTCCGACATCTGAAAGATTTAATTAAGTTTCATAGCAAAATTTTTTTAAAATTTAATAATACCGGTAAGGTCTGGTCTCATACAACAGATTCTTACAAGCAGCTTATTATTTAGGGTTCTATTATGAAGTCCTTAAAACGGCTGAAACAATCTTTATGGTTGCAACGTATCATGTGGCTCCGAAACATAATGCCCTTAGATCCAAATATTGTAATATTGTTCAAAGATTGCCAAAGGAATATATCCCACCAGTGATGAAACGCAATACTCCTAACGAAATGAAGGTTGAATCAATTAAAATTAAGGGGAATCAACTAAAATTAACAATATATCCCACGGACCAGATTAAAATGTAGAAAATTTTATGAAACCTGTTGAAAATATTTAAATTTTACAGTCGGCTACAAATTTGGAATTGGAATAATATAATAATGCAGCTAATAGTTTTTAGATATTTTTTACGGTGAGTCATTATATCTAAAATTATGGTATATTGGCCCGCTTTGCTGATATAATCAAAGAGTATCAAAAAATATTATGGAGATATGTCCCATCAATTAGAAGGAGTTATGACTCACAGACAATGAGTAATTGTGCCCAAGTTGAGTTTGGGTAATATATCCTATCAGAAATGGGACCTGCAACTTAAGGTCATTATGACCCAGGGCAATATGACACGTCCATGTTTATAGTTGATTTTTGCGAGTAACCCTAAGCTCTGGGTTTACACTTATCTAAATTTTTCAATTAAAAGTTCTAAGTCATAAAAACGACATGACAAACATTTTTTTATCAATTGTATTTATAAAAATTTTTCAACCGTTTTTGGAAAATATTTTTAACAATATGATTTACAAATCATTTTTCTAGTGAATTTATAAATTTTGGTTTTATTTGTTAAACGCTTCAGAGCATAAGAATAAAAGTGAAGGAAAACATAGAAAGAAAATAAAAACTAACAAGCATCAGGGTATCTTAAGTACTTTAAACATATATTAAAGAGAAAAACAAAATATTTTATTTTGTAATATAAATGTTTACACAAAATCTTTTATCATTTTGGTTTCTTTTATTTTGCCCTAAGAAATTTTTTTTTATTGAATTTTCATTATTCTTTGTTAGTTTTCATAGTTAAGTTCTTTGATGCAAAAAAGAGTTTAAAGAAATTCCAATTCTGAAAAATTCAACAAAAATAATTCAGAGCATAAACAACATATAAATTTAGTAACGATGTAAGTAAAACTAATTAGCTTGGTTATAGCAAATAAATAAGTCTGAATAATAGGTTCAGCGGGTCACTGCAATCTCAAGCTTTAAAAACTCAAAATTTCATAATTAGAATGAGATGAGAAGAATCAGTTTTACCTAATTATTTAGATACTAAAAATCTAGATTTAAATGAACTGATATGGCCAAGTTAAAGTAATCCAAAATGCTATAATATGAACTGTAGCAGTAATTTTAAGTTGATCTTTAGATCCTCAAGTTAAAATCCCAAAAACAAATTCCAAAAACAAATTCCAAAAAGAAGAGAAAAATATCTAATAGACTAATTTAATTTTTATTTTATATTAACATACGCGTTATTCTACATGCATCCTTCAAATTTAAATTCTGCAGCTTAAGCCCTGTTCAAAACATATATGTTTTAAAAATAAATGCAATAAATTATGCATATCGAATAAGTTCATATCGTAATATAAATACATATCTAAGAGAAAACTATATAAATGTATATATAATTTAAATTTTTTGTTAAATAAAAGCTGGCATAAAAGGTTTAACATTTACGCATTCATAATCTTATGCTACATTTTCACCCGAGTAATCAGCGATTACAATTAAAACGTCAAGCCATTGATGAATCAAAAGTTTGACTAAATGATGACTTTAGAATGAATTGAAAAATCGAATTAAAGCTTAGTGTAACTGGCTTAATGAATGTATTATGCTTCTTATACGAGTGGAAAGGTGATTTTGGAAATCGGAAAAGGAATGAAGGAAATTTTTCTATATGTATATAAACAAATTTACTTGAAAGAATATCAAACTTAAAATAATTAAAAGTAAGTTTAACCAGACTAATGATAAAGGGCACATAAGGGACCCTTGTTAAAATTTAGTTAAATGCTTTATTGAATCTCAACTCACATAATCGATAGTTAGACTTTAGCAAATATATTTTATGGAAAAAATGCAAATTCTAATTTATCTATATATATAAAAGCGAATGTTTGTTTGTATGTAGCGAATAGACCCAGCCCATTTTCATGAAAATTTGTATATAGGGGTTTTTGGGTACGGAAAGAAATCGTGGCCCAAAAATTTTGCTCTAACGGACCTCCAAGTTGGGGCTGTGGTGCAAGTATTTAAACTTCTTTGTTCTAAAATGAAAACGGTTTGACCGATTGACTTCAAATTTTGTATACGTGATGCTCTTTGAGAATTGAGTAGACACTATTAACAGTTTTGGAATTTGTTAACCCATATCGGGCCGACGGGTGGTCAAAAAAAATTTTGGGTCCAAATTTTGTACGATTTTACTCTAAGAAAGCCCCAAAAAAAATTTTGTTGAGTTCCATTAACCCATTGCGGTCCAACAGCTTTTTATAGGTTTTTTCAATACTTTACTCTAAATTCGAAACGGTTTGACCAATTGACTTCAAATTTTGTATACGTGATGCTCCTTGAGAATTGAGTTGACACTATTACCAGTTTTGGAATTTGTTAACCCATGTCGGGCCGACGGATGATCAAAAAAAATTTTGGGTCCAAATTTTGTCCGATTTTACGAAATTCTGCTTTGGCTAAAAAGAAAGCCCCAAAAAAAATTTTGTTGAGTTCCATTAACCCATTGCGGCCCAACAGCTTTTTGTAGGTTTTTTCAATACTTTGCTCTAAATTAGAAACAGTTTGACCAATTGACTTCAAATTTTGTATAAGTGATAATCTGTGAGAATTGAGTTGACACTATTAAAAGATTTGGAATTTGTTAGCCCATGTCGGCCCGACGGTTGGTCAAAATAATTTTGGAAGCTAATATAGTCAAAATTTGCGAAGTACTGCTTTGGCTAAAAGGAAAGCCTCAAAAAAATTTTGTTTATCGTGTATTTGGCGTTTTATTTTTAAATTTTTATTTATATTTTACTTAAAAATGTATTGCAATAAATTTAAACTAGCAAATATTTTTTGTGTCATATTAATCTAAATTTATATTTACAGTAAAATTAACTTTAATGTCCTGAAAGCTCTGTTTGCTTAAATTTAAATCGAAAAAAGACATTTTGCCACATATTCTTTGGCAAAGGATTTTTTTGCAAAAACTGAATGTTGCATATATTCCAGCAGATGCTAAAACTTATGCCCTGATAACATGAGTTCAGCAGTTATGGCAACATACAAATGAATTGTTACCCTTTTATAGAATAGAAAAAGTTGTATTTTATAGGTAGCTTTAAATTCTAATAATTCAGTAATGGAGAAGTAGTGAATCACTACTGAAGTTCAACGAAATAAATGAAACAAACCACTGAAAAAGTGCCAAAAAACTATTTCCATCCACCACTGAAAAAGTGAAGAAAAAATGCTGGAAAGTAGAAAAACTTTCAATGTACTAGTGCAAAACTGATGATTTTTTTCCCACCATTCATAACAAATTCAGTAGAAATGAAGTACTTCCATTCAGTACTTCTGCACTAATTCTGGGTTATAGGGTAAACTTTTAAGTATAACAAAGTCATATTTATAACATTATTAGATCTATGTATGAATTATATGTACATACTAGTATGTATTACATTACTTAGATGATCCGATCTACCTTTAATAATTCATATTCCGGCAGACGACGCACCTGAGACTTTTTTATTAATAAGAAAATAACTCAGTATCAAAGCAATTAAGCGCTTTGAAATTTTGTAAAAGCCAGTTTAATTTTATGGCAAGTTTGTCTGTAAATTTGGTTGATTTAGGATAACATGTTAGTGTTACCGCCATACAACAACTTAATTTATATCCTCATTTATATAAATTTTCCAAAATTTTGGTAATTCAAAGCAACAAATTCGTAGAGTTGCCATAGAACTGCGATCTTATATCCTTATATTTTGACATTTAATTAAGCTACACTTCTGAAATTTTACCAAAGATTTTTAATATTTGTTCTATAACCATATGTTTAATTTTGATTTGAGTTTAGGACGACTGGTTTCAGCATCTTCAATCATTTAATCGCCAGAGACGTAGCTTCATTCAAATTGAGTAACTTTATCATTTAATCGGTTGCCTGAGTATTTCTACTAATATATATTGACAATATTTCATTTTGCCAAATTAATTTAATCCAATCGTAATAGACTCCTTTTTATTTTTGAGGAATTCCCATTTTTGAAAACTATTTTTGTAACTTCAAGTGAAATTGTGTTATATAAGGGCTGCCAGATCCAATGAATAAAAACCAAAAAAAAGAGACATAAAAGAAAACTTTTGAACTTTTATTCCTATAATGATTTTAATATTTATAACTATATTCATACATATGCATATTGTTAGTTCGTTATCTTTTTTTAATTGTTAAATTCAGAATAATTGCTCTGCTAACATTTCAAAATACTTAAAATACAAAAAACAAACAACAACAATTAAATAAATAAACAAATATCGTACACATTTATTTTTAATTTTTTTTTAACAATTATAAAAGTCTATTTAAACTATGTACATGATGTCTGATATATATTTGTATATATATATATATATATATATATATAAATGTATGAATTTGTGTAGAATTCACATCTTCAAATGAAAGAATTTCAAACAAAAGAACTTAATCTCTTAGTCTTTGTTTGTAGGTACCTACTATAAATTTAAAAATTCCCCAAACATTTATCTAAATATTTTTTTCTTTTTTTTTATATCTTGAAGATTCTTTTAAAGTTTTCAGAAAAAAAAATAGTTTGCATAGCAATTCTATTTGCTTTTTATACCCATACAAGCTTGTGATAAGGGTATAATATATTTGTCATTACGTTTGTGACGAAAAGTAAATTGATCTAGCAATGTGTGTCTGACTATCCGTCTGTCCGCACCATAGCTCAATAACGAAAGGAAGTAAGATTCACAAATTGATTTTTATACATGAGCCGTCTATGTTCAAGGGTTTGAGTCCCTGTCTTACAACTTTTTTTTTAATATTAGCATAATATCTTGTTAATATCTAATAATGCTGGAGTATCTGAATTTTTTCAAAAGTAGTTTAATAGCCTTGGATTGAAATTGGATTGGAAGTTAAAGATAGAAGATAATTAATGAATATTAAGAAAAGAGTGGGAGAAAGAACACATCCCTGAGGAACACCAGCGTGTAGTTCAAATTTGTCAGATGAAAAACCATCGACCAGTACTCGATTCGTACGATTCGAAAGGAAATCTCCAAGCCATTTGAGAAAGACTCTACCTAATCCTATAGCTCTGCATTTTGCTAACAAAGCAGCATTTCATACACGGTTGAAAGCTTTAGAAAAATCCAGTGCTACAACATCAGATTCACCAGAATGGTGAAGACTGATATTGAGCTTTTCATAAAGGTAAGTCATCAGATCACCAGTTGAAAGATGGGCTCTGAACCTGTATTGTCGATCATGAAGCAAACCTTTATGATCCAGATATCTCAAAAGCTTTTGGTTTATAATTTTTTCCATTACTTTGGAAAGGACCGAGGTTATAGCTATCGGGCGGTTGTTTGAGGGACCGCATTTCATTCTTTTTTTTGGAATTGGAAAAACGTGCGGAATCTTCCATTGGGCAGGATGAATACTCGAAGTAAATGATAAATAAGACGTTGCGCAGAGGTTTTGAAATGGTAGAGTAGGTTTCTTTAAGAACCATCGTTATGATTCCATCGGGACCGGCTGAATTGTTTGTATCCAGATTCTTCAAGATTTTCATCACTGCTCGCGTCATAAAGTAAATTCTACCAAAGGAGAAGCCAACTTCTGGATTATTTGGTAGTCTTTGAGTTGTTTGTGGCAGTGTTGAGTTAAAGAAAAATTGTTTGCTAAACAAGTTCGCCTTTTCTTTTGCATCTGACACAACTGCCACACAACTTATATTTTCTAAGTGAGTCTAATAAGTTGTAAGTATGAAATTTTGCTAGAAGTAATTATCAAAAAAATATAATGTTTATATTACCCTCAAACGGGTATCCTAGAGTTCACAGTCTACTCTATATACTCTTCCTCGTTTTTTAAACAGAATTGAATAAAGACTCGTCAGTAAATAAAATTATTCAGATAGTATCTAGTGAATTGTAAATGGGGAAAAAAAAAGAAAAAGTAATGGTGGCGAACATAATGGGAGAGGCAATTAAGTAATTGAGTAAAGAGATCTCAGGATCTTGAGATTCCATTTTATTTAATTTTTTTTGGAATCTTTTCTTTTATATTCTTTTTTTTCGGTCAGTTTTTCAAGTTCTTCCTCTTAAGGTCAGTGTAGTCATTTGAAATTGTTGTTGTATTTTAAGATGGTTTGTTGTTGTTGTTGTTTTTTGAGGAAATCTTTCTTGAATTGAATCCAAAAAAAAAAAATTTAAAATAATAAATTATGAAATGATTATGCAAAGAATGACAGGTCATTTTAGATATGACTTATTGTTATTATGAAACTATAAAATTATGCCTTTAATTTTTTTTACGTAATTTTTTAAATATAAAAATTAAACTGCAGCGCTTTGAATATATTTTTAAATGTTTAAATTTTCCATGAAAAATCAAAATTTTAAGAAATAGTTAATTATTAAAAAAAAAAAGATTTATAATTTTTGACTTTTAAGCTTAGTATAGATTCAAATTTAGGAGTTTTCTGTTATGTAATGATTATTAATTTTCTGCAATCTAATGATAAGTTTATCAAATAATTCTCGAATCTATTTAATGATTAATCTGTTGATTGCCGATCCCTTAATATGGTCTTGAATTTCAACCTCAACCTGGTCATAATCAGGAGGGTTAATTAAGTTGGTTACAGTCTAAGAAATAAATAAATTTCTGGCATTAATATAAAGGCACACAAATATTATAACTTTCTTTCACACTTTTAAGTATAATAGTAAAAGCTTAAAAATCAACAACTTATTGAAAATAATGATTAGGATTCTGAGGCTCTGTTTAATTATACCAGAAAAATTACAGGACAAAAGAAAAGACAATGTAAATGTAAGTGATAAAATATTTCCAATTTGTGACTATATGACGAATACGGGAGCGTTCCATAATCCCGGTTTAGTAAATCTCTTTTTTTTTAATCTCGTGAAAAATCTCACTTTTTATGAAAATCTTTGTTTTCATTGAAAAATCTGGTTTTTAAGGATTTTGGACCAGAATTATCAGCTTTTGCCAGAATATAAAAAAAGGGATTTTCTAAAAACAAGATTTTCTAACCGAGATTTTTGAAAAACAAGATTTTCTAAACAAGATTTTCTAAAAACGAGATTTTGTAAAAACGAAATTTACTAAACCGAGATTTCAGACCCAAACCGACAAATACCTATACAGAATCTAATTACTTCGCTTGATTACTTTTTTTCTTTTAAGCGCTAATTGTTTAGCGAATAAGCCTCTCTATGCCATAGGTACATGTTGCAACAAGGAGTAATCTTATATTCGTGTTATTAGAATTGATCTTAATGAATCCCACATAGAATTTAAACATGAATTAGTGTAAGCCTTATTACATGTAGAAACGTCTTCGATTTTCAACAGATGCAAAGCAATTTTTATTTATATTGAAATATTTTATATTTAAATTATATTGTTTTATTAATGTATTGTTTATTCGGCGAATACCGTAGAAGGCACAATTCAGAATTATATGCGCTAGCAGAGAACGAGGACATTGTAAAACATATAAATCCAGTAGATTAAGTTGGGCGGGTCATGTCATCAGAATGGCGGAAAATAGAGCACAGTACAACATTTATAATGCTAGACCATTGCTTAACAGAGCAAGAGATAGGCCTAGAAGCAGATGGGAAAATAACACTGAAGACGATAAACAGAGATGAATGGAGGAAGATAGTGAAGAAGGCTAAAACTCACCAGGAGTTACGCTAAAAGATGAGTGTATTGTTTATTAAAGATATATAATTATTAATTAAGATTAAACATATTTAATTTGAACCTAATGGCGAGTGGTAGTTGAGTCGATTCGAGTCGAAAATCACATAAAAGTTGTTTCACTTTCATTCAAATTTTAACCCGGGCTTTTCGCATTAAAGGTCGGCATTCTAATCACAGTGCCAACCATCTTTAATTATTTAATATATGTTATATAAGTAAAATCACAAGAACTACATAATAAAATTATGTATTTGACAAATATTGTTAAAGTTCTTAAATACAAATATCTATTATTTGAGATAAAATTCTTTAAAGTAATCTTTAAGTCTCTTTAAAAAAAAATTGTTTTTGTTCTAAATTATAAAATCAATACTAATGTATTTATCGATAAGTTTCTAATGTGTTTCTCCTACTTTTTTTTAAATTTAGAGAGTACCTAATTCCATTTTTTTTCCAAAAGACCCTTAAAATACTATCTATTAAAAGATTTCATATTGATCGAAGAATCAATTTCTTTTAAATTCATTATACTCAATTACTTATCTTTATGTGTTATTATTCTTAAAGATTACTTTTTAATGTGAAATTTGTTTTGTCTCCTTTAATTTTTAATTCTGTCTCTTTCGTTTTTTTTACCATACATAATAATTTCTTATTATTATTATCATTAGTTTGTTTTTTTTTTACTATATACCTATATACCTACCTCCCAAATAACATCTCTTTAATTTATTAAAATATCCAATTTAAAACCTCCATCCAAATTCAGCACATGTATAATACATTTTTATATTTTAAATAAAGTACTATATACATTATATATATTTAAGAAATTTAAGTAAATAATATATTTTGTATATAATGTATTAGTATGATATATAGGTAGTAAAACAACCATATTGCCAGAACAATAAACAAGAAAAAAAAAGTATAGAAAGAAAGAAGTTAAAATCGATATCAATTTACAAAAATGAACACGAATAACCACCTTTCACCTTCTTTTAAGTATCAAGGTATATTATGTACTTTATGTATAAATATAGGTATATAATAATAATATTTGAACTTGTATATAAAATAAATTTTCATCAAATTACGGATAGATTTACATTATAGATACCTTTAATATTTCTTTATGTATTTAGGTACTGATAAAAGAACATATCTTATACTTTCAAACAGTCGAGTTCAGATTAAAGAAACCGTATAAACCTCATTAGTAAAAATTTGTGTAATATGCCTAAAGGAACTTTTTTGTAACTTTGTTACAGACACTAAATTAAGTGATTATTATTTAATGTTCAGGGCTAGTTTTTAAAATGCTCTGTAGTATGTTAACTGTTTTTTAATAAGTGATAGGAAAAATTTTAAAGGGCTTTTAATAATGCAATACAGTTTACTACAGTAAATTCCAACAATTTGAAAATAGTCTGAAAACGACTTTATTGGCAATTAAGAAGCAAAGAATATTAAAATGCAATTTGTATAATAGCTAAACACCTCCCTCGTAAAACGGTTCAGGTGAAAAATAAAAATTTATCTAAACATATTTTGTTAACTTTAACGAAAACCTGACAAAACTAATTATAGTTCTAAAAAGAATTGGCTTTAAGTTCTAAATTTTACTGATCCTTTCATACTAACATTCAAAGCCCTTTGTAATAGTAAGTATAGAAAATATCAGCTATTTTAAATCTAAATGTATAAAATCTGATGCTTCAGCAAATCTAAACCCTTCTGTAAATAGCTTGTATTTTTTTATGAAATATATAAAAGAAATATTTACTTTAGCTGCTGTTCTTATTATGACTTTAACTCATTGCCATCTGCCTGAATTTAGCCGTGTGCTGTATGTGTAACTGTATTACTTTATAGCTTTATATCTTATAGCTAAAGCGTTTATCAATAGAAGAAGAAGTTAGGAAGTAAAGTTTATAGATTTTCCTTAAACTTTACTCCAGCTTTCATATCTTTTGTAAAAATTCGTTAGGCCGAAACGGGTGAACAAGTTTTCAGAAGGCAATACATATGCAAGCTTATACGGAAAATATTTAAAAAACTATTATGCCATATTGAGTTAGCACTGTTAATAAACTGATTCCCATACCATTTAGAGTATCAAACATGCATGATACTTGAAGCCTCGTTTATTAATGGACCGTACAAGTAAAAAGTCGTTGTGCTGAAACGGGTTAACGAATTCAAAAAATACAACTGACTTATTTCAGACCCAGATAACAGCAGACAAACAAAATGCCTACATATTATATGCTTAAATATTACAGGTAATTATCTGTTAAATAAATATATATTCTACTGTAAATCTTTGGATAAATAGAATATTAAGAAACAAACATACACCTACATAATAAATAAAAAAAAATAAATCCTTGAAAAAGAATGAGATAGATTTCAATTTTTTTTTTTATTCTTATTTCAAAAAAAAAACATTTGTTTTTGTGTTTGTTGCAGCCGATTTTCTCAATTTAACGAAATGGAAAATAAAAAATCTTTTAACCCTTTCGTTTTCAAAAAAAAAAAAAAACAAAAAATAATTTTAGATTACGATTTCTGCACAAAACAAAAGATAGCAAAAATCCAACTAAGAAAATTTACTTTTTATAAATTATAAAAATTTCCTTTCGTCCTTTTTTTTTTTTATTTTTTTTATTCATTCACTGTTTTTGATTCTGGTTTTGTATTGTTTGTTTATTGTTATTGTTATTTTTCCTATATGAAACGTGACTGAAACAAAGTAAATTTTCACCTCGACTAGAAAAAAAGTCACGTTTATTTTTTTTTCTACTCTTTTGCATAATGAAGAAAATGAAGGATCCTTTTATTTCCTTTTTTTGTCAGCAAATGCGGTAAATAATTTTTTTTTTTTTTTATTTTTTTTTATTTTAGTTTGAGCTGTTGTTAATATAAATATATATATATATATATATACATATATTTTCACTCCTTTGTATATAAAAACAATAAGAAAAAAATTTATAGTAGACAAAATATTTTACGCATTACCTTGATGAAAGGTGTTTTCACATATGTTTTTCTAAATATGTTTAAACATACATATCTACTATATATAATATATATATATATATATATATATATATATATATATATATTTATATCATATTTACATATTACATACATATATTTATATATACATTATCGTTCAAATATATTTTTAAGATATAAGTGAAAAAAAAACAAAGAAGTTATTGTCATTATGCAGTGTATTAAGGTTGCCGTACCTACATCTAAAAAATACCTTTTTTTTAACGAAAATTGATTGTTTTTTTAAAATAGGACATCTGTTCAAGCAAGGATATCTGTTCAAACAAGGATAAAGACAAAATTAAAAATATTATATTTTATACTAAATCTCTAATATACAAAGCTGGACTGGGGCGTTTAATATTGATGAACCTAATATTAAACTTAGGAATATTTAAATTAATAACGTTCTTAAAAAAAATAATTTTAAAATGTTTTTTTTTATTTCCTATTCAATGTCTGATTATTACTAAATGGAACTAATATAGCTCTTGGCAATGATGGATGTATTCATACTTCTTTTATATTTATATATCACTAGCTAATAACTTGGAGCGTTGTTGCTCTTGGCAATGGGTTTTTAATTGATAAAGTTATGTCTTAAAAAGACATTGCTATCTTAGTCCCAATATGTATAAAAAAATTTTTTTGTTAAGAAAGTCAACTCTATATTCGAACAGCCAAGAGCAGTACAAAATTTGAAGTCAATCGTTCAATCCATTTGTAATTTTTTAGTAAAGGAACGAAAAAATCTTTAAAAGTTGTTGTGCAAGGTTAACGGTAAAACTGGGTTAACAAAGGGGTTAACGATGCCGTAATGGGTTAAAAGATTTTTTTGATATATTTTTTTTTACTTAAGCAGTATTTTGCAAAATTGTTTTGACAAAACGTCGAGCCGATATTGGTTAACAAATATCAAATCGTAATGGAGTCAACTTCATTCTCAAAGAGCTTCACATATACAAATTTGAAATCAATCGGCCGAACCGTTTTTATTTTAGAATAAAAGAATTTAAATACTTGCCTCCTCGAGGAGTGTTTCGATTCGTACCCAAAAACCCTTATATGCAAATTTTCAAAATAACAGGCTCAGCATTAGGGGATTCTGTATGCTACATAAAAAAATATAAATACTTAAAGATATATATATATATACATGATTCAAATTTCTTTTATTTGACTCATTATTTATTGCATAGAATAAATAGCACCCGCTTAAGTGCATCTCAAATAAATGCCGTTTATTTTTGTCCACTCAAATAAAGTAAATAAATAATAATTGTGTTATGGATACCTAATAAGTGAATGGATTTTTATTCATTTTTATTTTATATATTGAATATTATTCCTCTAAAAATAATAAATTTCTATCCGAAATACATATACACAATTTAATACTTTTAAGTCAAGCTGAGACTACTGAAATATGAATCTAAATTATTTTCAAGTCAATAAATTCTCCACTTTTTGTAAGAATATATACACTTCATTAAACCCAACTTAAGATAAACTCTGATGCTTATGTAACCTCCTATTTTGAATATTTCTAATCAAGTTTAACTCTGTTTACACCTTGTGGCTGCTTTCGTTTCATTTTCAAAATCGATGATCTATACACCAATTAGTACCACGCATACCAATCAGCAAAATGCTTTAGTACATTTTTCGTAAATTTTTTAACTATTGAAATATTTGAAAATTTTTAAAATGCACATAGACTTAAATAAATGTTTAGATGCTTGCTAACAAAATTTCCTTTATCATAAGTAATTTTTAAACCATTCAGCAATCCCAATTAAAAACGAGGAAGAGTGTAGTAGAGTAGACTGTGTCAACTCTGGGATACCCGTATGACCGTTATATAAACATTATATCATTATTATTATAAACATTAATTACTTTTGGCAAAATTTCAAATATACCAGCTTTATTAGGTGAAATATAATGCTCATATAAAAGAAGGAGTTGTATGGCAGCTACACGAACCCTCTGCAGTAGACCAACCAAATTTTGCAGTAACTTTGGCCATTATACTAAACTATTTTTGGCAAAATTTCAGACACTCAACTTCAATAGGTATAGAGTAATGCTCATATAAAATAAGAAGTTGTATGTCAGCTACTCGAACCCTTTGCAGTAGACCAACCAAATTTTGCAGTAACTTTGGCCATTACACTAAACTATTTTTGGCAAAATTTCAGACACCCACCTTTAATAGGTATAGAGTAATGCTCATATAAAAGAAGGAGTTGTATGGCAGCTACTCGAACCCACTCCACTAGACCAACCAAATTTTGCAGAAACTTTGGCCATAAAACTAAACTACTTTTGCCAAAATTTCAGACACGTAGCTGTAATAGGTACAGAGAAATACTCATATAAAAAAAGAAGTTGTATGGCAGCCACCCGAACCCATAGACCAAAATGGCTGGATTTAAATAGCGATGACGGCTTTTGCAAAAAAACTAATTTGCGAAAATTTCAAGATCCTAGCTCCTTTAGTTTTTGAGTTATCGTGCGGACAGACGGACAGACGGACAGACGGACGGACGGACGGACGGACGGACATACATAGCTAAATCGTTTTTTTTTTTGATTCTGATCCGATCCATACACTTGAGTCTATATCTACCCGCCCTCCTTCTCTGCGTCACAAACGTAATGGCAAATTTATTATACCCTTTGACTATATAGTCATACGGGTATAAAAATTCACAATATAACACAAAAAAAAATTTTTTTTTTTTACCGTGCAACTGACTAAAAATTACAAGTCCAAAATATGAATACCAACATTCCAGTCACAAGGTTCGTTATTTGAACAGGAGGGTTTATAACAAATATAAGAAAAAAAAGTATGCGGAAGAATAAGATATCTTTTCGGCATTGAATATTTTTAGGAAAGTATAGAAGAATTTTTTCAGGACAATTTTTTTTTTTTATACGATACTTATCCTTTTTATTTTTTTTTTGTTTTTTTTTTATATATGTATATTTTATGTTATAACAATGCTCGTCTCAAGCTTTATTTTTTGTTTTTTCTTTTATTTTTATATCCAGTAATTATCTGTTCTGCAATATATAAAAGGCTGCCTGTATAATTTGTGTAAAGTTGTGAATTCAGTTGAACTGTGAAATCATGTTTCTGAATTAAAACAGTAAAATAATTTCTCTTTTGTTTAATATTATTTTACTTGTCATAGGTGTTATAAAACTTAACTGTACTTTACTTCTACTTGTTTTTTTTATTATAAATGAAAATAAACTGAAATTACTAGAAAGGAAATTGTTAAGATTTTTCCGTAAACTTTTAATTTTTTGCAACTACTATTATAATATGATATACGTATATATTATTATGTTGTATTGTAATAAAATTTTTGTATGGCAAAACATAATGATAATATTTTTCTTATATAACATGTAAAAAAATATAATAATATGAAAATATAAAAATATAATATTGCTCTAGAACCGGTTTTTATTACACGAGTTTACCTGATGAGTTAAAAAAGAAAAGGGTAAAATATAATGACATTTCTTTCCTTCATGAGCCTAAGAGTAGGCAAAACGTTTATTTTTATTATAATTCTTAGAATGCAAGTAAAATAAATAGAAGAATGAATTTAAGATTATACTTTTGGTTAGAAATATTAATTTTATATTCGTAATAAAGTTATTATTTAAGTTTGGTATAATTTATTGAAATAAAAAGGACAATTTGTATTATGATTATTAATAATAAACAACGATTTAAGTTTTCTACTGTATAAGGTAATTAATAAATGCTAATATATTGTTATTTAAGAAATGTTAATGACATTTTGAGAGATTTTAAACCACATAGTAAACTAAATAATATTTAAGTTACCAAATAGGTATTTATATTTCAAATTATTGAAGAATTTAAATAGAGTCTATCTTTAGTTTCTGAATGGAATTTTCATTTCGATTGAAAATTATTATTCAAAATTAACATACAACCAACCAAATAGGTATTTATATTTTAAATTATTGAAGAATTTAAATAGAGCCTATCTTTAGTTTCTGAATGGAATTTTCATTTCGATTGAAAATTATTATTCATAATTAACATACACCATTTTTGTAACTAAAACATGAGCATCCATCGCAATCCTTTAATAATTTTTAAAGAATTTTGGATGAAAGTAACTCTTAAGCAAGATCATTGACTTTACATTTGTCGGTAATAACAGCTGGGTGTCACAATGGTTAGAGTGCTGACATTACATGCGAAAAATCAGTGTTTGAATCCCAGTGAAAGTGAAAAAGCTTTTATCTGGTGTTCGATCTGACTCAGCTATCTTTTGTCATAGGGTTCAAGTTATCGGCTTAATAAATAATTAATAATATGTTTAATAAAAAATGCATTAATATAAAAATATAAACATGCAACTTAATTGAATAATATAACTCGCAGATATAGAATACCATATAACTGAAATACAAAATTATTACAATACTTAAAGTTGAATTAATAAGTACAGTTGTATATATTAAAAATTTAACACGTTTCTACATTTTGTAAGGCCTAGTGCTACCTCATGTTTATATTGTATGTGGAATTCATTAAGATCAATTGTCATAACACGAATATAATATGACCTTCAGTTTCAACGTACAGACAGGCTTATAAGCCTCACAGTTGAAAAGCTAGCACTTAAAAAAAAAATTATACCTTTTCATACAAAGAAGGTTAGAGTTATTAAAGTGAAAGTCAATAAAAGTAATTAAAAAAAATTTTTTTAAAAAAGAAAAAATGGAAATTGATAAATTAACCTAACAACCACGTTTGAACAGTTACTAAAACTAATTCAAATTATAATACTAATTACAGCTTTAAAAATCCCGTTGACTCAAAACTCTTTAACTGGAACAGATCAAAAGAATATTTGACAAAAGCTTATCATTAAATTTATGGAAATTTTTATACACTAAATTTACTTTTAATAACCAAATAAATCTTATTTCGTCTAAAAAAAAATTATGTCCTAAATTTCCAGTTTTTGTCAAATTGTTTTATTATTTAGTTTTTCATAAATAAATTTTTAGTAATTTTTCAAAGAAATTTCAAAAGAACGAAGGCAATTTACACAAAAAAAACGTAAAAACAGTTCATATTGAAAAAGTAGACTTCATTTATATTATTATAATGTAGCTACCTAAAATTTATTTCAGTTCATTTATAAGAAAATAAATAATTTTTTTTTATATCCATTTTTGGCATATTTGCGAAAAATTTTTAAAATAATGTCCACAAAATATAGTTTGACTCCGTTTGCATCTCCGTTCGTTCGTCCGTCTATGTATTTACAAAATTTTCGAAGCGTATGAAATATAGAAAATAAATTTCTAATACAGGTAGGTATTTTAAAATGTTTAATTTCATAAAGGAACTATTTTCTGTATAGTTCCGTGAATATACAGCCCCCTAAAGTTCGAAAATCCCGGTATTTAGGATATTGTAACGGAAGTTTTATTAGGTACATTTCGAATCTGGATAACGGTAAAAGACAACTGTTTCTATTATATGGTACTTTAATTCTTGATCCTTTATATTTTTGAAAGGGATTGAGGCAATATAGCTCTTCATTTTGTAGCTTTAAAAATTTATTATTTCGAAACACCTTTAGCTTAAAAATTGATCTGCCGTCAATTTGTTTAGAAAATATGAAAAAATATTAATACCAATATTATTTTTTAACCAATAGTGTTATCGTTTTTTCTTTATTTTGATAGGCTTCGTTATGGTCTTGGGCACAATTAGCGGAATAATGACGCCTGCCATCGAAAATACAAAACGTCAGAAAAGCGTTGAAAACTTTGATATTTACTTTCATTGTGTGCGTATATGTATTATTTTCAACATGTTCAACTTATGAAGTAATATTTAAACTTTGTTGGGTGCTCATTGAGCTTAGGACGTAAAACTCAAGAAAATTTCTTAATACAGGGTGGCGCAAAACGACCGATATGGTTTGAATGTTTAATAATTTTTTTAATTTATTTATATTTTTTATTTCTATTTCAGAATTTTGTAAAGAAAACCTGGGGAATTGGAAATGGAAAAGTACACAACAGAACAGCGATCGAAAATTACGAAAAGTTATGAAAAATGTACTGGAAAGAGCAGGAATGTGCGAAGCTGAAAATGGTCACCACTTGTGGGATATAATTTTTCTACTTAATTTAAAAATATTCCCCATTAATATATTGAATAACTAACAAATAATAATAATAATTAACTATTAAATAAAAAAAGTTATTAAACATTCAAATCTTATCGGTCGTTTTGTGCCACCCTGTACAAAAAAAATTTTAACAAAAGTTCTTAAAAATTACTAAATAAACTATAAACTCATTTTGGAAATGTCCTACTAAAAAACCCTTAGTTTTTTTCATCATTTATTTCGTAATAATTTGTTCTTAAAAACTTAAAACAAATTATAAAATACATTGTGTAATATTTATATCAGAATTATGAAATCTTAAATTTACTTTTAATACTATAGATTTGTTTTTTCAAAAATCTATGTGAAAAAAAACTTAACTCTTCTTTAGAAAATTTTTCAAATTACTTTAGACAAAAAATTTTCTTTCACATTTTATACACAAAAAAAAAAAAAAAAATTGTAAAGGTAAATTATACTAAGGTATCTAATTTGAGTTCTTTTAAGTTTTTGTTTTTTTTTGTTTTTATTTTCAAATTTGTCTTTTGTTTCATTCCCATTTTGTTTTTTTTTAATTTTTACACATTATTCTAAAAATTACTTTTTCATTTAATTTTTTGTGTATTTTACAAAAATTCATATGACTTCAAAAAAAAAAAAGGAAGAAAAATAAAAACAAAACAGGAGATACATAAGTTTTTATTTTTCTTTTTTCCCTACTTACAAATTAAAATTTGTAACCCAAGGACAATAAATCCTAACAAACCACAATTTTATATTTTAGATTTAAAAAATAAGATATTAATACGTATATATTGTGTATCTAGTATCTATAGGTATTATTTATATTAATTTTTTTTTTTTTAGTAAAATGAGATTCTTATTTGCTACTATATTGAAGAGGTCTATATTACTTGGTTTCTGGTTCTTTTTATTTGTATAATTTAAAACCATTTATCATATTACAAAAGGCAAAAAAGAAAATTTGAAATTAATCTGGATAATCTTTATTATATTCGTGCATTTGTATAATAGTAACTGTACATAAGTACATAATAATAAAATACAAATAAGTAAAAGAAATAAATCTTTTTAAATATATAAATTTTAAAATTTCAAAAATTATAATACAGTCGCGGCAATTATATTGAATTTCGATTTTAAATAACTTGTATTTATATAATATGTTTTGATTGAAAAAGTACGAGATTTATTAACTTGTGGGAAAATCAATAATTATTAACCCTCAACAACAACATATTATTTTTAGGGTATAAGTGGTGGAAAATTTCACCATCTATATATGTGCAACTGTTATAAAATATTTTGGAATTTAATAAAAAAAAATGAAAATATAATGATAAATTATATAAATAAATGTAAATGATAAATTATTATAAATATAGCACATGTGAAAATTTCCCTATTAATAGTTTTTAAAATATTAGAAAATTTTTATAGAAAATTTGGATCTATTTGTTCAGAATTAGGTATTGAGTATTAAAATGAGATATGCGAAATTAACTAAAATTTTGAAAGTACTCTTAAAAGGATATAAATGTTTTGTCAATTAACTGTAATTCTATAAAACCTAAATTTTATAACATCTAAATAATCAAATCTCTAACACTTATCTAGATAAAAGACAAAAGAAACATTATAATAAATTTTTTATTTGTAATGAATGGAATCTAGTTTGTTACTCCTATCTCTTTAAATTCAGGAAAAGTAATTTAAACTAACAATTGAATGACTAATTTTTATTTTTAGACTTGGGTATTAATTTTATTAACTAAAACGATTGCATTTTCAGACAATCATCGTTAGTGATATCGTTAGATTTAGTTATAGAATTTAAAAGTATTTTTATAATTTTAGTTTTGTTGTTGTTGTTGTTTAGACGGGTGGGGGGGAAAGCAAGTCTCCCTTACACCTAGGCCTTGCGGCCCGTTGTGCACCCCTCATTAAATACTTTCTATTTATTTATAACTACTTATACCCCTCATTAAATACTTTCTATTTATTTTTCAATAATTTTTTTTTTTTTAATTAAATATTGTATGACCTGACCGGGTATCGAACCCGGACCCCCTCGGTTAATAAGCCAAATGCTTACCCACTGCACCACCGAGGCCCCAATTTTAGTTTTAAATGTCATTTTATTTTCGGATGTATAATTTTTTTTCTTAAACTGAAAACATCCTTACTTAATTTGAATAATTTTTACTTTAAGTGAAACCAATTTAATTTTCAATGAACATATTTTACTTCTGTAATTTAGATAAAATAGTACGAGTTACCAAAGCATGCCTGCATCGAGATTTTCAATTAAAAAAGATAACTGGAATAATATTAATAATAATTACGAATTTTTAGAAAATTTAAATGGCTTAGTTACTTTATTTTTTGAGTTATTTTACGGACGGACGAAACTCCCTCCCCCCTGTATACTGTTGTAACATTCTATTCATTTCTTTGTCCACAACTGTAAAAAATTTTAAATGGTTTTCAACCTAGGTAAAAGAAATGTAAAAAAGTTTATGCTCAAAAAATAAAAAAATATGCTGTGTTCACCACACAACCAACCGCTCTTACAGGAAAATCATAATGTGAAACATCTTTTAAAGATTGTTTACTATTGCGTATATATAATCATTTTCATCAAAGCAATTAAGGTGTAATAATTACAATTTTTATTTTATCATACATACCTAATTTTATCTAAGAGTATTTATTTATTTAAGAGAAAGAAACTCCTTGTTGTGTTAATAATTTCCAACAAGAGTTTTGAAAGGTTCCAATACATATACACAAAAATTTGTTTATTTGCCAAAGGCTATTTGTTTTCCAATTTGAATTTTGCAATGTGTCAATATCAGAACAATTTTAAAAATTTTTATATATGTTAATTATGTAAAAATATGTACATATTAAATTTGAACTTGGATTTGAAGGTTTTTTGAACTAGGTTTACGAAATGTTTGTAAAACACCTAAAAAATAACCCTTTGCTTACCCCAGAAATTACCCCCTTTTACTCACTTGGGGTTATTCGATTTCCTCCAAAAGCTTATCAATTCAAAATATTAACATCAAAATCTTATGTAAAATTTCAAAACATTCCTCTAAGCCGTTTTGTCTGTGCACGCGACCACAGACAGACTTATGTACATACATTAATACACACATACACACAGACGAACATCATAAAAAACATGTTTCATGGGTTTATGATCACCGCAATAATCCATATATGCAAAAATCTCAGGATTCAAATTTTTAATGCGAAAACAATTCCTACTTCTTATTATATTTCATATAAGCGGTTGGTAAAAAATTGGGTATATTTGAAGAAAAAAAATATGCAAAATAAAAAAAAAAAATTGAAAATAATTTCTTTTCTACAAAATAATAAAAAAAGAAATATTTAAAGTAAACTAGTTTCATAGTTTTTCTATTTATTATATTTTATTTTGTTTGTATTTCATGTTTCTGTGTTTGAAATGAAAGATAACCAAGGATATAGAATTTTCTTCAAAAAAAGAAAAATAAGGAAAATCTTGTATAGGGAAAATTGTGGTTTTTTTTCTTCTTATTTTATTTTTGTTTTTTTTTTTTTTATTTTTTTCTAAGAATTCGAACAATTTAAATTGAAACTTTTAAAGTAAAAGTTAATATTATCTAGTTTAGTTCTCTTCAAATATAAAATAAATATATATATACATATATATATACATATATATATTTTTTTTAAAATTTATTTATTTTTTAAATTTTTTTTTTTGCATACACATGTACAAACATTTACAATATTGTATTTTACTGCACGTAGTTTAATATGAAATTTTTTTTTAAAAAAATTTAAACTAAAAATAAACAAAAAAATTTATAAATTTTGTATTATAAAAATTTCTGAGGAAAATACCTGTGGGGTTAACAATTATCATAGCATGAAGGTATTATATAGTTTATATTTTTTAAAAATTGAAAATTTTTTAAGGTAAATGTATGTACTAATAATGATGTATTATACAAATTTACTAAAAGTTAATTTGTAATTTGGTATCCTGAATATGTAATATATCGTCTCAATTTTTGTACTTTTGTAAGCTTTTTCTGTATGGGTTTTTGAATTTTCAGGCTTATCTTAGAAAATTATCATAAGAAAAGTCATTAGATATGATAAATTATAAGACGCAAGTAAGTACAATATTACAGTAATAATCTGATAATGTATATACTTTCGTAAAGGAGAAGTTTCAACAGCTCTCTGGAATATTCGGAACAGAAGGAGAGTGTAGGTTGGACGATACTATTAATTAGTTTCAGTCCAAATGCTAATAAGAATAACATCGTCCAAGAAAAGTTTTCAAGTACCTGCTAGAAAGAGAACATGACATAAATATTGAGTGATTAACAAAATCCTGTAAGTGACGAAAATTTCCTAGACGTATTTTGCGAACAACATTCAGTTTAGCCATCGAGCATTAATATAATAATGTTTTTATAGATGGATTGTGGAGCATTATCTTGAAAATTTTTCGAAACTATTCCGATGATACGGTATAGGAGAGAAGTAATAGGTTCTTGGAAAAATCGTTAGACAACATATAGCTCTTCTTTATTTTCAAGATGCGCAAAAAAACTAATCAGTATATCCTAAAAAGCTCCTGACACACCATATAGACAAGCGTAAATTACTAAAAATTAAAATCAACTACAAAATACTTAACTTCAATGAACTAAGCCACATAGTGAATACAGCAACGGAATGTATTACACGATAAAATAACAATATCAAACTATCGTACATTTGAAGCTAAACTAATATTAAAAACCCATACATTCGATTAACAACCAAACTCCTGAAACTCAAGTAATATTAAAAATTACTAATACAATTACATGTAAATACAAAAATACATAATACCATAATATATATATGAAAATTTTTCACTATATTATTGTATTTAATACAGGAAAGCATTACCCTAAAAAAATATTAATAAACGTTTAGTGTGATACCGAGCAAAATAATAAACGTTTTAGGTGATACCGATAAAACATTGAATTTATTTATCATGTATGTACATACCCATACATATTACATGTTATATATATATAAAATAGTATATTATTTACAAATACAAATATAAATATAAAAGGAATAAAAAATTCTTTTAACTTTATTTAATATAAACAAAATATATAATAAGTAAAAAATAAGTATAGAAAAATGCAAATATGATTCGAAATAACAAAAGTTTCAATTGCAATGCAAAAAATAAATATGAATTTTGGTGTATGTGTGTGTATGTTTGCAAAAATTCTTATTTTCATTTTATTAAAAAAAAAAAAATATCCTTATTTTATTTTTCCTGTTATTCAAATTTTATTTTCTTTCATTTTCTTTGTTTTTTTTTTTTTTGAATTTTACATAACGAATATATTCTTATCAGATAAATATTGTTTGAATTTTTTTCTCGTTTTTGATTTCTATTTATTTATTTCATTTCTTATTTCATTTATTTCATTTCTTATTTTTTTTTTAAATATTTCATATTTTGTTTTCATTAAATATTTTTTGTTTATTAAAAATAAAAAAATATAAAAAAAAATTGTTTTTATCTGTAATTAACATCGGAAATTTAAACAAAAATATTATTTTATTTTTGTTCAGTTTAATTATAGAAAAAATGTATCTATAGATATTTTATATTTTTTATTATTATGTATTTCTATTTTATATTATATATATATGTACTTTTTTTCAAGTATGTTTATTTTAAATTTTTGTATTTAAATGAAAATGAGAAAATGCAAAAAAAAAAAAATAAAAACAAAACCAAATATATAAAAGTTATTTTTATAAAAATAGCGATTAATATTTTTAAATTTTATTTACATTTACTCTCATATATAGAATCTCATAAATAACTTTTTATTTTAAAAAATTGTTTTATTTTGTTTGTAATGAAACTGGTTTTTATTTTTTTTTTATAAATTTTTAAAATAATTTTTATATGAATAAGAAAATATTTTAAAAGAAGAACTGAAGGTTAAATATTGTATATTGTATCTATAGATGATTTTATATATTAATGTATTTATTTTGTATTGTACGAGTATAATATGCGTAAGATTTATAATATTCTGATTAAAATATTAAGTAATTCTTTAAGTTATATACCAAAGAAAATATAAGACTATAAGGTTGAAAGATTTAGTTTCATGAGACTCGATTGGATAAAATCCTTTTTTTTTTACTGGATTGGATTCATTCACTTTTACAAAAAAAATTGAGATTCTGGCTAATGATATAATTTTGAAGACTACCATCTTTTAAGTGGAAGATATTGCGTTCAAACCCCAAGCAGATTATGTATATCTAATTAAAACAACATCGTACAAATTGTAGAAATATATAATTCATATCGTAAGATACAATAACGATTATATAAAAATATGATATTTAAAATCTTGTGTTACATATCCGGTGCGGCGCACAAAATTTAGCATTAGTGTATTCAAATCTTATAGACAAAAACTAGAACTGAGTACCGAAATATAATGCTTGGTAAAAATGATTAATAAAACTAAAGATAAGTCAAAGTCCCCATTGCCTTTGAAACGAAATAAAAAAACTTTTATCTTAAGATTGTTTCTGTAAAAAAAAAATAACTCATTTGATTTATTAATTATTGCATAATTTCAGGCTAAATTTTTTTTTCCTACATAGAGCACTTTTAGAAGACGACTTTTGATTTAACAAGTGTAATAACATATAATACTATATTTTGAATTATGTCAGAAGTTTCATAGTAGATTAAAGAATTATGAAATACAAATACATATACCAATTACGTTTCGTTTCTCGAAGCAGTTTAATTTCGATTGTATCATTCTCAAAAAATTTATTTCAAAAGCCTAAAATATAGTGAAGGACGATAATGTATATTTTACAATTTAACAATTGATTGCGATTTGAAAACTATTTTTGCCATTTAAATACATACATAGTTGTTTTAAAATAATAAAGTGTAGTAAAGTAGACTGTGTTAACTCTGTTAATACCCATATGACCGTAATATCGACTCAACTAATAGTAAAATAAAAACAGAATTTGTATGACAGGTACTCAAACCCGTGTAGCAGACTGACTGAATTTCAATAGCGATGACGGGTATTGCATAAAAACGAATTTGTGAAAATTTCGAAATCCTAGCTCCTTTGTTTTTTGAGTTAACGTGGGACGAACGGACATACATAGCTAGATCGATTTATTTTTCTATCCGATCCGTACCTTTGATTCTATATCTAACCTTTTTCTTCTCTGCTTTACAAACGTAATGGAAAATTTAGTATACATTTTTAACCTATAGTCATATAATTGACGGGTATAAAGATTAACGTTTAATAATGTTATTGAAATATTTAAAAAAATGTAACTACAATTGGCTTATAATAGTTTTTGATATCGAACGAAAAAAAAATTCATTAGATCAATTAAAAATTAACTAATTAATTAATTGCTATCATATAATGAGCAACAATTTTAATATAAAATTAAAAATTTTGTTTTTCTAAAATTGTAAGAATCATTAATTGTAACTCATCTGTAGTCTTTAACTTTAAAGCCTTTTTAACTTCTTTTACTGGGCTTGGTTGAGTTTAACGGAGGAGCTATAATCCTTTTCTGAAATTTTATTTTAAATGGTGTTGAAAATTGAATTGAATAAAAATATTGAAAATTTAAATTGAATAAGTAAATTTTTAAAAATTTGACATTTTTAAAAACACCTCCTGTACTTCAATATTAATTCAAAAATACAATTTCAATTTAAAAAAATTATTATTAAAATGGATTATTTTAAAAAGTTTTTAAATAGTTATTTGTAATTCATCTATGTGTTAATTATTTCTTTAAAAAACAAATTATTAGACCTACACTTTGTCCCAAAAGATTCCTAAGAAAAACAAAATATATGTTAAACACCAAATATATTATATTATGTTAAGTTATTTTTAAATTCCGGAAAATTAATTTTGAAAATGATTTTAAAAAATATGTATTTTTTTGAAATTAACTAGGGTCTATAGAGCGTCCTTCAACCTTTTTTTTTAAATTTTAAATTAAAAATAAATTTAAATTATATTTAAAATAATTTGCAAAATAATAATTTTTTACACAAATTTTTTGAAATTTTCGTAGAAAAATAACATTTTGCTAAGAATTAACTTCTAAAAGTCCCAAAATATACTTAATTTCAAAATAAAATGGCAATTTAAATATTTAAATAGGTACCTGAATAATATTTTAAAATTTTCAAGTTCTTGGAATATAAAAAATATTTGTATTATATTTTTTTTTTTTTTTTTTTTTTTTTTTTTTTTAATAAAAATATAATTGGAGACCCTTGTTATCATTTTATACAAGCAGCTGACGTATGATTAAAAAGATCCGGAAGTTCATTCACATGTACGTAAACAATTTGTTTTTTAAAATTTCATTTTTTTGCCTAAATTTAGATTAAAAAATTTAATTTTGAATTTTTGTTTTAAACATAAACAAGAGTAAAACAATGTTTTGTTTTTTTTTTTTATTTGTAATTTCCTTAACAATTTTTAAGAGTTTGTCTTTGAACAGGGTTGCCTTCTACTAACTTGAATTATTAAGATTGAGTAATATTACCATAGTTTTTGCTTTTGAAATTTATTTTTATACAAGGACTTAGAAGAGGAATTGTTTTGGAAAGAATTTTAAATTGAAATAATATATTGTTGACAAAATTGATGGGGTGGAGACGCTTTCACATTTTGACAATGAATATAATAATATAAAAATTAAATTTAAAATTTTTTATAAAAATCAGTAAAAAATTAAATATTTATTTTAAATTTTTCTTTAAAGTATCGTAACAGTTCTTTAAACTTATTCAGAGACTTTTTTAAGATTTTATTGCGTTTAATTTCTTAGAAAAAGTATATAATATATATATATATATATATATATATATATATATATAAATATTTATATATGTATATATTTTAGGGATGTATTTATATATTTGTTGTAATATTAAAAAGTGGGAAGCACGCTTTATGTATTTTTTGAAATATAAGATGAATTGTGATGAGTTTTATAAAGAGACATAGTTGTTATATCTGAAGTCTTCTTACTTTGTTAATTGATAGCTTTTGAAATATATAAACTTAATTTAAGTTGTCTAAATTATTTAATTAAAGTTTATTTTTAGTAATTTATTAAAGTAAGTTAAATTTATTTGAGTAATTTGGTTACTGCTTAGTGCTTACTGATTTGTTTAATAAGATTACGAGTACTTAAATTAAATATTTTTTAATTAAAAATTTTTATTAGGAAATAAATTAAATTCCTTAAATTAACGACAAACGAGTTTCAATATTTTACCTTAAATTTAAAGCAAACTTTATTTATTCATTTATTTGTAGTACCAGACAATAGTAAATATTGCCAGATAATATTGCTCCTTTACTTATTTGACATTTGGACTTCTTATTAAATTATTTTAATATACAATTTATTTTTTTTATTAGATATGATCCGACCATGATTTGAACCCGAGACTTTTCGAGTGAAAAGCCGCCACTTTACCACTGAGCTATCGGTCATATAGCAAATTTTATATTGAATTAGTAAAACCATTTGTTTGTCAATTTTGAAAAAAAAATTGTATAACTACCCATTTTACTTGTCTGAAATTGAAAAATTTTAACATTCTATTACAACTGAAAAAGTTATATTAATTTGTCAATTTCACTCTCTAATTGTTATATGTTGAGCCTTTCTGCAACACAGGGATCAAAAACTTGTTAAATATTGGTTACATTGTGGTTCAAAATATTTTATTTTTAAATATCTCTTAAGCTCTACGATTTATAGACATGAAATACTCGTATATATCTATGAGATATTCGGAAGGATTGTTTTTTTAATTTCAAAAATTTGTTAACTTTTAACTATAATATCTTCATAACGGTAGCATTAATCATCATCAAATAAACATTATAATATTCTACAGTCCGTTATATTAAGAGATAAAAATAACGGATATGTCAAATAGACCAATAGATATAACGGTTATATTCAAAATTATTAAAATAACAATGATCCTTTCAAATGTCATTTTTCTTCGTAAAGCATAATATGCGCATTTAAAGATATGTGTTTTTGGAAAGCTGACAACACCACGTATCCTTGAGATTTAGAAAAAATTACGCGGGTACCTGATTTGTTTCGAAAAAGCACAAAATGATTTGATTTTTTTATCTTAATAGCTGTAGTCTGTTAAAGTTCTCAATCGATTGAAAGCTCAACAGTACTAATGTAGGATTAATTAAGAAACAAGTTAAAATATTTAACAATTTTTACAAAATTATTTGATTAAAAATAATAATATTAAAAGATTACTTGTATAATAATAACCAAATTTATCAAGTAAAAAATTAAAATAATTTCATTATTTCAAATTTAGTGTAACAAAAACGATAAAATTTAACAAAATTCCTTAAGTTAAAAATATAATCTAAGCTTAATATTTCATTTAAATATTAAGTAATTAATAATATTAAAAATTATAAATTACTCAAAGGAAAAAAAAAAACAAATAATACATTAGAAATTAAAAATAATTACCGTAGAAAATTAACATTATTTATAACTATTATTTCAACCAAAAAACTCTACTAATTGATTTATTATATTAAAATTGCGTGTTTTGTAATTTTTATTCAAAATTTTTTCACTCAAAAAAAACAATATAAAAATTTACCTACAAAAATATTAAATTTATACATTACATACAGAGTATGTAGTAAAATATTTATTTATTATTTAATGTATTTGAATCGAGATGTCTCCGTATACATTATAATTCTTATATAACCGCGTTTATATTAATGATTCACATTTCAACTACTTCTAAAATACTCATTCATTTGTAATCAGTAATCACATTAAAAGTATCAACATTTTAATTATTAAATAAAAGCATTTTAGTGCGTATTCCATTAATAAGCTAATATATAGTCTTCTTGTCTCTTTCTTACACACGTTATTAATATATAATTATTAAAACCAAAATAATACTAATTGTTTTTTACAAATGTTTGTGGTAAAGGTAAAAAAATTGAAAAAAAATGGAAAAACAAAAAGTCAAAAAAAAAACAAAAATAAAATTTTGCGTTACGACAAACTTTTTTAATATTGCGTGCGAAAAGAAAACAAAAACAAAATTTTTGAAAAGGAGAAAGAAAAACAAAGTAAAACATGTATAGAGAAAAAAACAAGGGTTTTTAAAAAAGCACATTTCCACAATTAGAAAATGGTTCACACTTAGTTTACGGTAAAGAACATGTACGAGTACATATAAAAATATATTGATAATATTATAATTTATTTATTTCATCAATTCATTATTTAAAATTAAATTCATATTAACAACGCCCAATAGAATCAAAAAAAAACTGTTAAGGCATGTCGAAATAGAATGTTGAATATTAACGTTTGACTTTGCAAATATGTATACAGGTTAGCGGTGGCCTTAGTTACTAGTTTTTAAACATAGAAAATTTTTAATTCCAACATTCAAGGTACAAGGACTTCCCAAAATAGTCAGGTTCTAGGAATTAAACTTTGACTAGCACCAAAATTTGGATCTTTTCTTCGAATTAAATAAGCGAAAATGGTTAAAAAGTAAGAGATTTAAGAGACACTTTCTTCAATTTTAAGCATGCCCTTTAAAATTAAGAAAAACCTTTGCAAAACATGATAAATTATAATATTGGCTTTAATTTTTGTGTATAACTTTAATTAGAAAAAATCGAAAAGTGAGCAAGTTACAGGTGTTAAATATTTGCAAAATTTCAATTTTGACTCCATTCAGCTCCTAAACAGTAAAGTCACTGAGAGGTTTTCTGAAATGACACATAGTAATTTGTAAGGACTTAACTTTTCCTGATTTTAAATAACTCAGTTAAACTGTTCCCAAGATGTTAGGGTTAAAAAATTGAGTTTCGCAAAACAAAAAAAATTAAAGTACCGTTTGACAACCCTATACATTTGTGTTACATGCATTTAAGAAGTTCATAGTAGTTTCTGTTTAACTGTCTTTAACCGTTCCCTGTTTCAAAATATATTTTATCTCTAAAATTCTTTGTTTTTTGTCAATTAAAATATAGAAATTCCCGAACTTTAGGGGCTTTAGCTTCGTAGCGAATAAGAGTACAGAATTAATTTCTACGAAATTAATTATTTTGCAATATAAATCACAAAAGGAAGGATCGACAGACAGACAGAGTGAAGTCATACATACACTTTTTTTTACAAAATTTTTTGGAAAATATGTTAAAAAAATATGTTTACTATTCCATATGATCTAAAGTGGAAAAGATGAAGAAAAGGGTATATATAATAAATATATATTAAAGTATAAATACATACTAAAACAATTTATAATATATTTTTTGAAAAACATTTTTCATGTAACGGAAAACTTTTATTTTGTTTCTACCTAAATTGTTTTATTTTTTTTTTTTTCGTCCTTTACTTCATGATTTGTTGTTGTTGTTGTTATTTTAGTGTGTTCTGTTTTGTTTACTTAGAAAATGATCACCAACATGGGAAATTAAATTGATAATAATGATGAAAATGATTATAATAATGATTATAGTAATAATGAATGATTGTAAAATGCTAAAGCGTTATAATAATTGTCAAAAGTTTCTTTTTAATTCTGAGAAATATGTGTAAGAAGGAAACTATACATGTATGGTAAATCTATCATTTAATCAAATTGTATTCATTTACATTGCTCTTTCCTAAAGATTAAGAAACATTAAATAGTGCTTTTAAAATGTTTATGTATGCGGTATAAATTATAATAAGAGAAACAAATTGAAATTGTTTAGAAAGAGGCATCACAAGTGCATTTTCAAGTACAAGCAAGATTAAGATGCCACTACTAATAACTATATTATAAAATGTCATAAAATTACTCCAAAACCAAAATGGAGGCAATCAATCTTTAAACAAAGTAATCATTATTAGTTATTTGCTGTGATTGACTGGATGTGAAACGATTTTTGAGTGCCGGATTTAGAAAATTTAGAATTACGAGATTATGGAGGATAAGAAAAATTGGATACAAAATTTAGAAGAAAAATGTTAATCTTCTTCTTAATTTTATTTAAGCCGCTCACGCACATACGAATCACTAACTTAAGGGAACTTATTTGCTGGAATACAGTTACAGATAACCGATTCAAATTATACGAAACAGAAGAGTTGACTTCAAACAAATTTTTTTGAAGAATTAACAAAAACAATGTTAATTATACAATCAATAATGAAACATCGTAGGGCATCATATTTGAGCCGTTTTATAGGAGTGATCAAAGATACGTTATACTTCATTCTGAGGCAAAAAATGTAGGAAGTAGAAATCATTCTAAAGTTCTAAATTCAGTAGAGGATTGGCTGCAGAATGTGTATAATTATTTATGAGACATAAATTTTAAATTTTAAACTCCTGCTCATTTATTTGACCGTGGATTGTGATCCTGCCTAAATTTTTTGTTTAAATTTTATAATTTATAGATCACAGCTGATATTGAGGTTAAAAGGTATCTAGGTGACAGACTAACACTACCATTAATGTATATAAACTTTTATAATACACATACAAATCATTTTCAATGATTATTCAACCACAATTACGCACCACAAAAAAGAACATGAAAAAAAAAACAAAAAAAAAAAAATATGTTAAAAAACTTTTTAAAAGTTTTCAATTTTCATATTGTAGAAGAGTAGAGTTGTTTTTCTTTGCAGTGTTGATTTATATGGAAAAAAAAAATTAATTTATGTAGCCGCAACTCTTGTCATTTATATGTAGGTACTTTTTGAACACACACTACATTATTAAGTATACGAAGGTACTTACTGCTCGTTTATGTAAATATATATATATATATATTTATATATTTACAAAAAATATAATATCAAAACAAAATAAGTTAATTTGTGAACCAAAACATAACCTTACTTAATATACTGCCTAATTAGGAATAATTATTGTGTTTTTGTTTTTTTTTTTTGGTAGGTAATAGATTTTGAGTTTTAAAAATCTTATAAACTTGTCCCTGAAGAATAAATGGTTCAATAAACAGCTACAATATCAATAGCTAATGACTTTTGAATTCAGAAAGCAAAAATATTAAGAAGTTTTATTAGGGATCAAGATTAATATTAAATTAATAATTAACTTATTGAATATTTAAGGTAAATAATTTAAGTAATAAGTAATTATGGATTAAGTTAAGTTAAGTAATTGCAAAGTTTATTAAAGAAGATTGATAAGGAAGCGTCTATGATAAATTTTGGAAACACTTACCTAAAGAGCTTACTACTTGTAAATCCAAAATGCGTAGATCTAGTCCGATTTAAAATGACATTAAAATAAGAAATATACTGGGGCTCTACTTGGGCATGAAAAATCCTACCAAAGATTTCGACTGATTTGGAAAACTTTCATACGAAATAATTATTGAAATTAGCTGATAATCTAAATTAAATTCTTTTATATTTTCATTTCGATTTTCTACCATTTTCCTTTAATTTTGATTTTCTCTATGTTTAGAAAGAAAATTGTTTTCTTTTTTTTTGATAATAGTTCATTACTTAATTTCAAAACTTTTCTTTTTTGTTTATTTTGTTTGGAAGTTTTGTTTGTTTTTTTTTTTCGTAAAAGTTAAGGTCACGTATTGATTTTTTGTTAATTTATTTATTTATACTTTTTTTAATATTTGTTTAAGATCAATTAATTGCTCCTGGATCATTGATTATTTTGCTGATTAGAATTAAAAATTTTGGAATGTAAAAAACTAACCTGTAAATATTTACATTATTGTATATGTAGGTATTTATTTGATTGTATATGTTGATGAACTTAGAAAATTAAAAAAATTAATTTAAAAAAAATTGATATTCAATTAAAGTAATTAATTTTTTCAAATAAGTTGTTAATACGAGTAAGTAAATTTCTTTAATTTTAATTACTAATCATAAATAAGTCAAAATTTTATTGAAATCAAATGTGTTTTCATAGGAATTATTTATTTAATTTATTGATTTATTTATTTATATTATTAATAATTATGACCAGCTTTAAAAACTGGTAATAGCGGATTAAAATTTGGGAACCTATTCCATTAGGATATGAATCCTAATTTATTTTAGTTTTTTAAGAATTTAGAACTTAAAGCAAGAATAGCTGACGTAAAATGCTATTAAATACTATTTGTTTATAAAAAGTTTTTTTAAAAAATATTCTGCTAAGTAGAACCACACTAACAAAGTTTTAAAGCAATCAATCAAACAGTTTTTAATTAATGGAATCTTTTGTTTTTAAAACTTTTGGGCTGCAAGGGGTTAATAAAATCTAACAAAAAATATATGACTTTTTTTTGCATAAATGAAGACTTCAAAACAATTAGGTATATTTTACCAAAAAAAAATAATAAAAATTTCCCAAACGTTGGATCGAAAGGGTTAATAGTACAATTTAATAGGTTAATAAGGGTTAATAATATGTAGAATAATTTAACAATAAAATTTCATAGTGGCTATACCGCATTTCTTTAAAAGTGAAAAAGCAAAAACAAGTGTTTAAAAAGTTCTTGGGCAGCAGAGAGTTAAGGGATTCAACAATTTTTCCTAACTTTGTAATTAGATTTACAAAAATACAAAATTTTAAGCAGTTGCTCGATTCAATTCAACTAAAAGTGGTAAGCATTGTCCAGGTCCTATTGAAATTATTTGCGAACTTTGATTTCAATAGGCAGGACAATGTTCCTAGTTAGCGGAGTGAGTTACATAGAAGACAATATTTACTAGTAAGTTTGAAATTTTTTTTGAAGATTATTAATTTAACTGATTATTAAAATATTAATATAATCATTCAATTTAATGGATCACATTTTGACGAAAAGGATTGCGTTATTTAATAATTTCCAAAATAAATATTTATTTTTACATTTACAAAAAAAAAATAAAATAAAACCATCCATTAACAAAATTAAATAACACTCTTGGATTTAATTTAATAAGTGAATTAATATTTAATTGAAAAGAAATATTATATTAAAATTAAAAAAAAAAATGTATATTTAAAGAAATAAATTTGGAAAAATACAAAATTGTGTAAAACATTTATATTTTAAAGTTAATTATTAAATAAATTATAATGAATTAATAGAATTATTAAAATAATTCAATTATAAATAAATATATTTAATAGTTATTTAACTTTTAAGTCACAATATTTTAATAATTATTATCATATATAATAATATAAAATACATGTTTTTAAAAAAATTGTATATTATTACTTTTATATTATTGACATAATTTATGAATTTATAAATGTTTAATATAAAAAATCATTTAATTTACTAAATTAATATTGAGCATAAAATCATATTATATTCATTATTAATATAAAAAATAATATTTATAAAATCGATTATATTTTAATGAAATTACGTATATAATTTTTAATCCTAAATAATAATATATTTTATGACGTGGATGATTGATTTTTATTATAAAATTTTGATAATTCGTTTATTAATAATAAAAATGTATTTATGATAGATACTTAAAAAAAAACTTAAAATATATTGTATATAATGTAATATTAAAAATTTTTTGGGACATCAATTGTTAGTTCATGGCTTTACTCCGTACATTTAAAAATTTTTTTTTCAATATCTTCTGGTTTTAAAAATTTAATATTTGTATTAAAATAATAATTTTATTTTACTTTAGTCATAGTATTATTTCAAAGAATACCTTAGATTATTTTATAGATAGTTTAATTACAAATTCAAATTAAAATTCTAGAATTTCTGATAATTAATTAATTTTTAATTCCATGATTTGTTGAAGTAGCTTCTACGGTTCTGATTTCTTTAATTAATCATTGACTTAGTATTTTAATAATAAATCTGTAACTAATAATTATTCAAATAAACAATTTCTAATAATAAAATCAGTTTTTATCATATTATTACTAACTGAATACTTTTCTAACTTTCATCAAATTGAATAAATTCTATATATCACACGATTAAAATAATTAAAAGGACAATTAGTTGTTATAGATATCAAATGGGGCCCACAAGTGGTTTTTGAAGATTGTGATAATACCCAAAGACTACATCCTAAGCCCTTTTGTAATCTTAACTAAGTTAAGTATAGATTACGTAGTATTATTAATGTTAAGTATAGGGTAAGTAACATTTTTTATATATTAGTGTTAAATATTCATTTAAAGTAGTATGATCTAATAAGTTTTAATAAATTTTGATCAGTTTCCACTTTATTTTGATATCCACATTAAAAAATATTTGTAGATACTAATACTACTATCTTATTGTCTATAATTGCCGCTGTCGTATAATACACAGAGCATTGACATATTGAAAACTGAAATATAGTATGAAAATAGAACAACAATTTAATATAATATGTTGTTGTAAAATTAAGAAATTAATTATTGAAAATTTATTAAATATTAATTGGAAATATAAATAATGTAGAGTTGACTTTATAAAATTTTATCAAAATGTCAACATAAGTTAAACAAGATTAAATCAAGTCTTATTCAAGTCAAATCTCTATATGGGTACGTTTTAATATTTATTATACAGTAATGCATATGTATACGGTACGGCACTTGCAAACATGGAAAACTTATTATAATTGAAACTTGAAAAATTATTTTTGAAAATATAGTTTAATTAGAACTTTTATTTTTTTTTAAATCATCGTTATGGGTTCACTATTATAGGTTAGGATATTATTATTAGATTACTATTTATTATATCAATTTAATTGAATTATACCATTATATTTGATCTAAAGGGGGAATTTTAATAAAAAAAACTTTTTTAAGTAATTAAAAAAAAACTAACGATACGACAGTGTATCGAATCTGCAAGGTTTTTACGCCGGGTACTGAACTACTACGACACCGATGTCCCATAGAATTTTCAAATTTAATTAACAGATATCAAAATTTAATAGAATACATGTTTTACAATATACTATATTTATTCTTTAATAAATTATCGGGTACATGCAATAAGGCCAAATGAAATAAAGCCATTTGACTTTATTTCATTATCATATTTGAAATAAAGCCAAAAAATTAAGTTTTAAATTTTGGTCTTATTTCAAAATGACAAATTGAAATAAAGCCAATTTCATTTTTTTTCAAATTCCTAACTTTTTTTTTTAATGTGCATTGAATTGTTACTTTTGAGAAATTTTTTGCAGGGTTGTACGCTTTTTCCAGAATATTTATATATACATGTGTACGTGAGATTCTGAATTAGGATGGATTTTAGATTCAAAATCAGGGTACTCCCCTTTTACAGAATATTTATGTATCTTGTGTGTATATATGTGGGATTCTGAATTAAGAGAGGCTTAAGAGTTGGGTTCAAAATCAGGGTATTCCCTTTTTTCAAAACATTTATGTACCATAAAATCCGTTCTGATTCAGAATCTGGTATATTCACATGCATATATAAATATTCTGGAAAGAGCGGCAATACTCATTTTGATTTATCTCATATTGAAAATATTTTGAAAAAATTTTTAAAATGAAATAAAACCGAAAATTAAGAATTATGATTTTGGTTTTATTTCAAATGTGATATTGACATAAAGCCAAAAAAGTGCAATTTGATTTTATTTCATTTGGCCTTATTGCATGTACCTTAATTATCGACTACTCATTATTATTGAAATTTACAAAAAAAAAAACAAAATTATAATAATTCACCTGTCATTAAAATCACTCTCATCAAATCAAATCAAATAATTTAACCTCTCACACAAATCAATTTATTAATAATTTATTTATTTTTTTATTACAACGAACTCTTCCAAATAATATTCCTTCAATAAATAATTTCGAAATTAAATAAATGCATTACTCATTTCTTAATTTGAAAGTAATTATTTTATTTAAATAGTAAAAAATATATTAAAATATAAATCAATTTTTCTTACCTGGTCTATCCAATTCATTTATAAGTTCATCAGTCTCTGAATATGCTCCACTAACCATAATTGATTTCATATCATTTGTTAAATATGATAATAAACATGTACCAAATAACCACCATAAATAAAAAGTCGTTAAATTATAATACATTGATATTTTTATATTATAAATTTTTGTTCTATTTATAATCGATTTTTCTAAAAAATATCGATTAATAATAACATTATTATGTTTTCTATTTTTTGATATTAAAAAATCGTTATTACTTTTAATATTTTTCATTTCACTTTAATTTTTGAAAAAAAAAAATAAAAAAAAAAAAAAATTAAAATAAAAATAAAAATTAGAATTTGTATTATTTATATATATATATTTTAATTCAAATTTTCTTTCTCTTTTTATACAATATATATCTATTTCTTTTTCGCTTTTCAATATAACGAATATTTGATATTTATTAACTTGGAATTGGAACACTATTAATGGTTTTTTCTGATAACAAATTTTTGGATTTCATTTCAATTTCCATTTGAATTTTTTGATTTGATTTGATTTTTTTTATTTTTTATTTATTTATTATTTGTATTAATTTTTGCTTTTATATTTTATTTTTTTTATTTTATGAACTTTTTTTTAAATTTAGTTGTATAATATTAGTGATTCGAATGAATAAATAATGTTGAATAAACTTTTGGATTTAAAATGAAATCAAATAATGGAACAAAACTGAATCGAAATGAAAAAAAAAATTATTTTATGAAATAATAAAAAAAATTAATTTGAGTTTTATTTCATTTATTCTTATTATCTTGTTTTTTTTTTTTTTTTGCTACTATTTTTATTGTTGTTTTTGTATTTTGATTACAAAATAATTTTACAACAAATTTTTGATTTATTACGTTATTTTCCAGTATTTTGAATGACAAGTTATTGATTTTTTTTACTGAATTGAAATCTGAAAAACAAAAGAAAAATAAAAATTTTTATTATAATGAAAATTTTTTAATATATATATAGAAATATAATTGAAATTATTTTAAGATTATATGAATTTTTAAATGTGGTTGAATGAGCTGTCCAGTTGTGGTAGATCAAAAAAAAGGGGGCAGTGAAAGTATAAAATTAAAAAAAAATAGCTTAGGCTAAAGCGATCTTTTTTTTAAATGCTAAACGATCATTGTTGAAATATTGTATTCTTATTAGAATTTATCAAATGAATTCCACATATAATTTAAATATGAGGTAGTCCTACAACCTTATAACATGCAGAAACGTCTTAGATTTTCAATAGATACAATTCTATTTTGTTTATATTGTTATAATTTTGTATTTGTGTTATATGGTATTCTATATCTGTGAGTTATATTTTTCAATTAAATTATTTATATTTTTATTATTGTATTTTTTATTAAAGATATATAATTATTAATTATTGATTAAGTCATTAATTTGGGAACCCAATGGGAATGATAGCTGAATCGAAAGCGAAAACCAGATAAAAGTATTTTACTTTCACGTGGATTCTAACCCAAACTTTTGGCATGAAATGTCGTCATTCTAATTACTACGCCACCCAGCCGTTGATCTATTTGCTGGATTTTCTTAAAAAGTAGGAAATAAATGTTTTAATACGTAGTTAATGTAAGGGATCATTGTTAACGCATTAACTCTTCTTTAAAAACCGATATCATTTATTATATTTCATGAAATAACATCAACCTATTACGCTTTTAAAGTAAACGCGTTTCAAAGTTTAAAAAGATAAATTATATAAACGTTAATAAAAATTTAAGGCCTATTGGATTCACTAAATTTTACGAAATTATCTTTTTAATAAAATTTTGACCTAACGACGTTTATACTATTTTGATCTCAAATTAGCTCGACAGTATATTATCCGATAACCTTAAATATATATTATCCTTAGAAAAAATAATATGACTTTTATTGAACTCTTATGAATTGTATATTCCTACACTTAATACTTAAACATTCAATATATTCCGTATTACAACTATTTTCAAATTATTATAGTTTAACAGACTATGTTACAATTGCATGTAAGATACTCAGATTATATTTAGAAATAACAAATATAAAAAATAATATAAGTAGCAAACTCCTAGACCTAATTTCATTTGGCGGGAGAAAAAATTGCCCAAATTTAATTTTTCAATTGAATTATATTTGTCATTTTTTTAATAATCATCAATTCTAATCATCAAAAAACCTTGACGCTGTATTCATGTATATAGAATCAAGGTCTGTATTCTAGTACATTAGGTTATTTAATTAATTAACTACTTTAATATTATAATTGAACTGATATATTTTAAGATTAAATACAAATATTAATTATGGAAAAGTAATAACAATTATATATCCGCCGTAAGGCCACGGGTATATTAAAATATCTTCTGCGTTTGTAATGCATCGATCTTGACGGGCTAGATATAGTGTCAAAAGTCCGGATTGGATCAGCATCGAAAAGTAAATCGATCTAGCTATGTGTATCTGTCTGGCCGTCCATAAGTTAACACGATAACTCAAAAACTAAAAGAGCTAGAGTTTTGAAATTCACACAAAGTAGTTTTTAGACATGTTCTAGGTTCCCTACTGTTTTTGGTTAAAATCGGACCAAGGCTTCGGAGAGCTGCCATACAACTTTTTTAAACCAATATGAACTTCTTCAAAACGAATAACGCTCGAAGGGTGACAATTACACACAACTAGTTATATAATAGAACACGCATCTGTATGAAGTTTCAAAATGTTACGGCTTCATTTTTGGGTAGCTGCCAATGAAACTACTAGGTTAAAATTAAAACTGGGTAGGTAAAGTAATAGGTATACTTCATAGTGGGTATGCACTGGTATGAAAAATTTGACAAGAACAACTATAATCTTCCTTGTAATTTTCGGTATTTAATAATTAATTCTCTAAAAAATTTATTTTAATTTTTTCACGAGAAATAAAAATACCGTTTATGAAGGGTAGGAACGAATCTAATTACAAAAGAAATCAATATAATAATTTTGTAATTCGATTACGTATATTATTTAAATTGATTTCTCTAGAATTTGAGCTAAACTTAATTCAAAATTTTCAAAATTAAAATATGTAGGAGTTAAAATTCTTGATCTTTGAATCAAATTATGTCTTTAGGTATGTATCTTTGAGGTAGGTGAATAGCCAATCAGAAGTAAATAAACATGTTTTCATATTAAAATTATAACATAAGTAAATAAAATTGGAATTTTGTCTGGCAAATGTTATTTTTATAATTTTAATAATATTATTTCTGTGGAATAATTATTTTAAATTATGATACCAATTATTTAAGAAATAATATTATACAGACAATGAACGATTAAAAGATTTATTTTTAGGTTCAAACGAGCCATGTTTACATATTAAAAGAAGCTCTTTAGTCCGAGGGACATGAGCCAATAATTATAGGAATCGAAGATAATTGAAAATGGATTTTTAAGATCCTTTAAATTCAGCTAAAATATTTTGAAAACAATGGAATCTGTTCCATATTATTATTGATTAACGAACATTTAGGTTTATTCAATTTTTGGACGTAGTTTATACGTCAAACAGGTTTTTTTAATAAAAATCTTTAATATGAATCAGAATTCCTTGTTGATAACGTATTATGTATCCTCCATTCCTAATTTATTTCTTAGAAAATATTAATAAAAATAATTTAATAGTTATTTTTACTTAATTATAGTTAATAGTTATTTTCATTTATAAAATTTTTAAAATAATTATTTTAAAATAATTCAAAAAACTTTGAAAACATTATATTTCTTCCAAATTTATTATAAAACTAATTTCAATTTAAAATAGCAAAATTTCAATTTTCGAGCCCTTATAGCTCCTAAATAGGGGGCTTGACAAAAAAATTTTGTTAAGCGACTCCTACTAATTTCTGATTATTTAACTTCTCCCAAAATTTCAAAACCCTAGCATGAACCGTTCAGAAGATATGTGTGGTCAAAAATTTTGCAAAAATGGAGTTTTGTGTAATGTTAAATTTTAGTACCGTCTGGTAACCCTAAACATTTGTCTGTAAAAAATTTATAAAGTTTATGAAACCAGCTATCGTTTCCCGTTTTCAGATTGAAAATATATTTAACAGAACTCTTGTTATAACCATTTAAATATAGGGCTTTTTTCAACTTCGGGGGGCTGTAGCCCCGTAACAGGTGGGGCTACAGAAAAAAATTTTTCTACGAAATTATTTTTTTTGCAAAAACTACCCATGGTTAAAATTTCTTTACTCTATTTCAAACGGTGTAAAAGTTTTTGTAAACATACGGACGGACGGACGGACGGACGGACGGACGGACAGACGGACGGACAGAGTGAAGCTATATAGGCACATTTTTACAAAATTTTTTGAAAATGTGCTAAAAATACACATTAAATATGTATTCTCTTTCCATGAGAGAACTTGATCCTTTTTAACATAAAATTTGTCTATTTTTAAATGAATTTGGTCTGTTTTTTTTTCAAATACATATAGTCTTAAATTTTCCAATACAATAAGTCTCAAATTAAATAAGTCTTTTTTTAAATCTGCTCCATTTCTTGGCAACCAGAAATCGGATCAATATCTTTGAAAAAAGTTACTAACAGAATTGAGAAAAATTATAAAAGTTCAACTAATAAGCCCTTCCTAAATAGCTAAAAATATAGTAGGCTTAGCTTAACTATTTTTCACGAAATTGGGGATTAGGTTTTTCAATTTATGTCATTTTAACTTATGTTATTAATATGGCCAAAAGACGAGGCCTTTTAAGCACATTTTCAAAAAATTTTCACTCTGTCTGTCTGTTCGTCCGTCCGTCCGTATGTTTACAAAGATGAAGTTTAAGATGCAGTTAGGTCCTTGAGAAGTTTGGCAACCCGAAACCCCCATTAAAGGGCTATTAGAACTTTAAAATTAAAAATATACTGTTTTTATAAGTAAGCAGTAACTTAGTCACCAACGTATATATTCCCTTAATTAAACGTTAATATTGAAGCTTCAACATTATATTCCGATAAAATACTTATTATGAAACACTATATTATTTTGAAAATGTGCTTTTTTAAAAACCCTTGGTTTTTTTCATCACTTGTTTTAAAATAGGATCAAATAGATTTGCCAAATAAACAATTTCATTTAAAAAAATTGCAATAAATTTAATTTGGATGAGAAACAAATTAATTTGAAACAGACAAATTTCATGTGAAAAAGGACCAAATTTATGTAATAAGAGTATATAAGTTTAAATTAAAATAATTTTTTTTAATATTTATAAATTTGGAAATAAATTTCTATTTTTTTTGTAATACTTATTTATCAAAAAAAAAAGATTATCGTTCGTTTGATTGTCAGTTAGTATTTCTATACGTATAGGATTTTTACAAGTATGTATGTATTTTTAAGTTGACATTGACAAGTTTATATTATATAAGTACCTAAATAAAAATATTATTATTATTATTGTTTTTTAATTTGAAATTTACACACACACATTCGTACATGTATAAATAATATTATTCATTTCTTAAAGCTTCTTAATACTACACATTGTATTATAATATCAATAAAATACGAATGAATTTATAAGATATAAAATATACAAATATTTTAAATGAATCCTCAAAAAATGAAATTTTCACCTGTAAAAACTGGCCTAAAACGTAATAAAACAAGTTGGTTTTTTTTTTAGCATATATATGTTAAAAGACCTTGAATTCTATTGGTTTTTTTTTTGTTTTATATATAACATGTTCATATGAGTAAATAGCTATTTATGTGAGAATATATAATATACGCATGTATAGTTGAATATACAAATATGTGAAAAATTATGTTTTTTGGTCTAGTCACCACCCTCTAGATTTTTGAATACAACAATATCATAATGTGTATTCATATTTCTTTTACTGTTATACTTTTTTTGTCTATTCTAAGTCTAATAAATTCATCAATGTCCTTACATCCTAAAAAAGACATCCTTTTGTTTTTTTTTTTGTCTTTCTTTACTGTTCTGTTGAATATATAAGAGTATTATTACCTCCTCAATACTCATATATTATAATGTTATTAGTATTTATACAAGAACAACAAAAACAAACAAGCAATAATAATAAGAAAAATAATGATAAATAAAAGCTTAAAAGAAGAAAAATGTATAAAAAAAAATAAAAAAACAATTTTGTATAATATTTAATATGTCATTTTTCATTTTCAATCTAATAATACCGTAAAAATGATTTATAAGTGTCACAAAGGATTTATTTGTGATTATCACAACTACATACCAACAAAAAAAAATTTAATAATAAAAAAACCAATTCTATATATGTATGTGTATTTTATTTAGGAGGACGGATTATATATTTTATTATTATTAAAAATTATTTATACTTAATAAATATTTATATTAAATATATACGTGTATATATGTACATATGTGCATACACATGTATATGTATATTTATGCAGAATAAATGTGTGTACATCAAATAAATTTTTTTTTTTAGTAAAACAAATAACTATGAATTAAATAAATTACTTTTGATATTAATATAAATTTGCATATTATTATTCAAATACAGGTGATTAATATTTTGGTTAAAGAAACAAAAACAAAACTTTTAATATCTTTTAGAAGTTTTTGTTTTTTCAATTTTTGTTGTTTTTTTCTTTTTTATTTGATTAATTTTAATTTAGGTAAAAAATTTCTAGTTAAATTAATTCATAAAATTTAATTTGAAATTTGAAAGATTATATATACCTAAAATATTTTGTACCTAAGGCGACAGCTATACTCGTAGCTGTCATTAAAATACATACGGAAAATGTTTATTTTTTATGTTTTTTTGCAAAATTTAACATATTGATTTAAAAAAAAAGATTTAATTATTAAATAATTTTTTAAAAATAAATTCAACTATGTACAAATTTTTTAAAATTTTAATTTAAATATTAAAAAAAAAAAAACAATTCAATTATTTTACAGTTTAATAATTATTTTCCAGAACAGTTGACCAAACATTGAAATAAAATTATTCCAGTTACAAATGTTTCATTTCTTTCTGTTTCAGTTTGTCATTGAAAAAAATTCCTTATATTATTTCATTATGATTTTGTATTTCAATCAGTTTATACTTAAATTGCTAACGGTTTTTTTCATATAGATAATATTTTAATAGAAATTATGAAAATTTAAATGATAGTTGAGATGAAACAGATGATAAAAATAGTTCTCAGTTTTTACACAATTGTTTAGAAGTTTCGAAATATAATCCAGAAAAATTTGCACAATCTTTTAGGCCTAAATGAATTAAAAAGTTCTCAATCTATTGTTAGAAACAAAAGGGTAGACCTAATAGTAGACAAAATTTCAAAGCAAACTAATATTAAATTCGCAAAATTATCTCTAACGCAGAAATACGTTAACATAATTATTCAAAATTATAAACAAGCGAAGTCAAAAAGGAGGACAGTTTAAAAAAAATACTGTAAAATGAGAAAAGTTTATTTATATTAAATGGTATTATGGTTTAATAAACTTGGGTAAGAAAATTGGTCAACGTATTCCAATCTATCTATTTTGTGTTAAATTGGATATTTTGGTATTGTAAGTAATTCAGTAAAAACATTAGTAAAAGAGTTAAAATAAATTGTTATCAAACACTAATAAAGCCAACACTTGTATAATATGGTACAACATTAGTGCAAGTTTAATGGATTATAAACTAATATTAATAGAAAGCCCGAATTCGACTACAAATATTATTACTCAAACAAATATCTGTACAAGGAAGCCCAAATCATAAGAACCGATTATTTTATAATAAAACTATGATAGAGCACAAAATGCTCTAGAAAATGGTGTATTAGCTAGTACCATATATTAAAAAGACTTTGCCCATAGGTTTCATTGCTCTTGAGCACTTCATCTTTTTATATCAAAAAGGTTACATCCAAAACTTAAACCAATTCCCTCCATTTTATCACTATAATAGGTTAAGTATTAGGTTAAGTATTTTAAGTGAGGTTAAGTTAGGCTAAGGTTTTATATTAAAAAAACAGATATTTGGTTTTAACACTCTGAATTTTTCCAAAAATCGATATTAAAAAAAAATTTCTAAATTGCAATACTACTTAAATACTTAGGAATAAAATAATTAATAAAATTAACAATAAAAACTATAGGGTAAGTTTAAATGTTAATTAAATTATATAAAAATAAACTGTTTTTCTAAACTTTTAGAAGCTAAAATAATTTAAGAATGTTTAAAAGAGTAAAATAAAGTATAAAACAAAAACAAAAAGGTATTTCTAGGGTAGCAAATGCTTAAACCTAGTAGCTTTTTATTAAGCGGAAAGTATAATATACTATGTATGATACAAAATTATTGCAGAACAATGCTTTTGTATATATATGTCATAGTTCACGATTTCAATGTCAAAACGATATGTCAGTGTCAATATTTAATACTATTCAAAAGAATACTTTCTTAATTTCATATGATATAAATCATTTTATTATATAATTCACCTTTACAATAATTCTACTTTTTACTTAAACTACTTATTTTTAATAATCTATTAGCAATACTTTATTATACCAATCAATCATATATACTAAATACATATAAGTAATTTCAATCCGAATTTAAAAAATTATTAAAATAAAAATTTATGTATTAGAATTCAATAAACTCTAAATATAATAATATATAAGTTTTTTTCTTTGAAAATTATAAGCTTTATATCAACCTTTTTTTTATTTCATAATCTTTTAAGTTTATTAATGGTCCTATATATATATATATATATATATCGTACATTAATGTGTAAAATTTATATTATATGGTGAATCTAAAAAAATTAAATAACAAAAAAAGTATAAAACCATTTATAATTTTATTTCCATTACTTTTCCATTTACTTAAGGTGTATTACTAAGGGCATATACAAGTATTTCCAAAAAACTGAATTTAGGCTTAAATTTTATCATATCCTTCAACTATATAAAATAATTTTTTTATATTATATAGATTTAATCATCATTTGTCACAATAAGATTTACGCCGCTTTAGTTTTTTTTCACATTTGTATAATTATTTATAATATATATTTTAAACTTTTGTATATATATATATATATATATATATTTGAACAGTATATTATTTATAATAGTATATATATAAAATAAAATTCTTTTGTTTATAAAAACCCACAGACAAAAAGGATTTTCTTCAACCTTCAAATAAATCCTAACATTCCTTTTGAAAGTAAAATTTGAGGTTTTTTTTTTTTTTATATTTATTGTGGCCTTGGTTTAAACTTTTTGTTTTTTTTTAACCCTTTAATAACCAAAAAAAAAAAAATAAAATAAATGTTTTGGTTGTATGGTAAATGGTAAAAAAAAAAAAAACAAAAACCCAAAACAAATGTAAGATAAAAATTTTTTATAAACAAAAATACAAAATTTTTCTAATATTTTAAAGTTTATATACCTATTCTTTAATTCAAGCCTCTAACCGGAGGGATTTATAACACTGTTAGATGAATATATAAGAGTTTTTCAAAAAAAAATGTGCACATGTTTCAGGACAAAGGACCCAAAAATTCGTAAAAACTAGACAACCAAATAATGTTTGCAAGAAAAATTTAATTTTTCTCTAAGATATTTTTCCAAGTAAAAACAAAAACAAAATAAAAAGGTAAAAAAAGAAAACTTTAAAATTTCCCATAGGCTTTAAAATTTATGGTTTTTTTTTTTTTATACAACTTTTAAAGCATATTTTTCTTTTGTTTTAAAAGACAAAAACATAAACTTGTTTCAAGAACAACTTTTGTTGATTTTTTGTTTGTTTTATTATTTTGTTTCGCGTTTTTGTATATATACAATATATTTATCTCTTTCTTTCTTTTTTTTTTTTGTGTTTTTTTTTTATTTTCACTTGTGTTATTTTTATCTCTTCTTTTATTAGTGTTTATATTATTATATTTTATTTCCGGACTTTTCTTTTCTTTATATAAGCGTAAAATTAATTTGTTTTTATTTTATGTTTTATTTATTTTTTTTTTTTACTGTTATTGTATATTATGTTGGTTTTTGTTATTGTGTTTCTTGTTTTTGTTTTTATATGAATTTTTATCTTAAGAATTCGTAAACTAAATTCAAGATATATAACTCATATATAACCTTATGTTTGTATTATGAAGGTTAAGATTTTATTTGTAATGATGAAAGAAATATAATAAGGCTGAACTGAAGGAAGGATACTGCAGGAACAAAATAGATTTTATGATAAAAAATATATTATGTAAAAGATTATATTAATACTAATTTTCATTTAATGTTTTCTTTTCAGACATGGCCTCATTAAAATATTTTGGCAATGCGTTGATTTAATTCTTTGCTTTTTCAGTTTCTAATATTTAGGAACAAAATAATGATTCTAATACTAATGGGGCTTAAATACTAAATAATTCTACCACTAATGTGTCCTACTTCTTAACTGGGGCTCTATTGTATCAACCACTTATCACTAATCAAATAATCAGGTAATATGTATGTTTTATTTAATTAAATAGAATTATAATTGTAGTAAAAATCATTCACATATCAAAAAAATTATATTTTGATTATTTAATAAGTGACTCATGCAATAGGGCTCTCGTTATAACCAGACAATATTAATTAACTTCAATAAACCATAATAGTGATCCGTTCTTATTGAGTGTCATTAAAGTTTGGACTTGGACTTGAATTGAAGCTGAATTTAAAAATTATCATTTTAAATTATTAGAATTATTCAAAATTTTCTAAATACTATTAAAGGTTATTGGTTACATCGAAAGTAAACAGAATATCTTTTTAATATTATTTTATTTTAAATTTATAATAATTAGCCCAATTTTGCTACACCTACAGCTATCACCGAAATGAAAGGACCAACAAATGGCAGTACATGTGGTAGAAAACGTTCAAATTTTGATATTGAGGATTAATAAAAGACTTTTTAGTTTAAATAAAACAAAAAAAGTTTTTAATAGATTTTCTTAACAAACTAATTATTATAAGGAAATTTATTCTTGAAAAGAAATCCAATAACTATTGTAATAGACTTAGATTACCTTTAGATTATAATAAATAAGTTTATTCACAAGAAGATAATTTTAATAAAATATTTCGACTTTTTTCAAAAAAAAAAAATGTTTATTAGAGGGTTCAAACTAATAAATGGGTTTTTAGATTTATTATTTTTTTCGAAAACATTTCTTAAAAATGTAATTCCTTTACCAATAGTGTAATGATCAAAAGGCAGTCTTTTAATCAAAAGAATTTTGGTTTAAGTTTATTTGATATAAGCAATGGTAACTGATTCAATGTAACACACCCACTGTCAAGTTAAAAGTTTCCGAGTGTACCTATACTTTTTGCCTTACTTAATTCTCTGGCCAATAAATATCGCACGAGGAGTTAAGCGATGGAGGAGTTAAACCCACTAAATTTGTATAAAAGAAAGGTCGATTTGGCTTATATTGATTATTGGGCTTATTCTTTGTTTGATGAAGAGATGATATATAGAATGTTAGCATTTAAGATTTTATTTCAATATATAGCAAATTTAAATGTATATAATATTAATTGAAAAAAAATATATATATAATAGATAGAATGTCAATTTTTCTTAATCTTAAGGCTTAATTTTTTTGAAAATATAAATAAATTGTTTAAGGACAAGATTAAAATACAGGAAAATATCTTATTATCTTAAAATAATTTCGGTAGTTGGTGGAAATCTTTTTAAATTTTAATTGATAGGATAACGTGCCTATATATAGTTCCACTCTGTCCGTTTGGGTATTTACAAACCTACAAAACCTTTTCAAATAAAGAACTGAAGTTTAACTTAAATTGGGATGTGTATTAATTTTTTTTAAATACGAAGATCTTCTAAGAAAATATTCAAATTTTGGTGATAGTTATAATTTGCATAACTAAAATTTAAGCATTTTGGCAGGGGGTAGTTTTTAACAATCACTATAAATTTCTTCAGAAAATATTTAGGATGTTCCCGCTATTTAAGGGATATTTTTTTGAATTCTTTAAGGAATACATTGCTTTATATGTTCACCAAGTCTATTTAGATGCTTCAGTTTTTTAGTCGTTATATCCAATAAGCCGTTAATTACTCGTAGATATTGTATAAGATTTTGAATGCAATGTGCGCCATCTATTATCCTACATAAGTGCTATTTTATATTAAATCTCATCATACATTACCATATTAACTATTACCATATAATTATGCAATTATCGAATTTTGGTTATTAGATATGACTTGACCGGAGTTTGAAACCGAAAACTGCCACATAAAAGGCGGTGTCTTTTCCACAAAGCCATTGCTCAAATATTTAAGGGTAATTTGGACTTAAAAAATTAAATGTTATACATTAATATTAAAGATCTAATATTATACTTCAACACCAAGTTGAGAGCTTGTTTTAATTACATTGGACTTATACGCATGCATTAAGTACGGATTTCATTATTATTAATGTCTTGTATTAAAGAAATATTGTTTTAAATTATTATAAATTAATTTTTATTTATATTATGAAAAATGAAAATTCTAAACTTTGAATGAAAGATTTTGTATAGTTTTGGAAATGTGCTTTTTTAAAAACCATTAGTTTTTTTCATTACTTCTTTTGTATGAATAGTTGAAGGTTGCAAAAAGCTGGGATTATTTTACACGTATTTATTTTTAGGTATATATTATATTTTTAAAAAAATTTTTAATTATTAAATTTCGTGTAAATTTGAAATCAAAGAATCGAATTTTAATGAGCTTTCTGTTTTTTATTAATATTTTTTTAAATAAAAAAGATTTATTTGAATTTAACGAACGGATATTTTCATATCCAAGCTCATTATTCATAATTTCAACTTTTATTAATTGCTATTTTTGATTTTTGTATAAATAAGATAAATTAATTTTAAAATATTAAAAGAATTTTTTTTTTTTTTTTAATAAAACTTAACATGATATTTCTTTTCATTTTAAAAATTTGACAAAGTTTTTATTTAATTTTTATTTTAATGGGCGAAAATTAAATAAAAAAGTCAAAATTGAAAATAAATTTTGTGTTTTTTTTTTGTGGAAATTTATTTTTTATGCAAAAAAAAAAATACAACAGCAATAATATTATCGATATTGTATTCTTTTGATTAAATTAATAAAAAAAAATAAAATAAAGAATTTTCCCCCAAAAATTCTATCTACAAATTCGTTTTATTTATTTTAAAAATTACTTTATTTTTGCGAGAATAACGTGTACTATCAATTTATTTTTATTTTGGTTTTTTTTTATAACTTTAATAAGAGCAAAAAATATTATAGCGGTGGAGTGACATTTTACGAAAGTTATTATATAAAATGTCATTTCATCAATAGATTTTCTTGAAAAAGTACAAATAAAAGAAATAGACAAACTGTTAAATCGAAACTCAAAATGAAATATTACAAAACGAAAGCTTTTAGAAAAAAAAAAAACCACCTTCGAAAACCAACCCTGTGTACCGTTTTCGAACACAATTTCTTAAACTGAATTAGAAGTGATTTTATATTTGGTTGAGAAATTAATATTTCTACCTTTTCCAGGATATTTATGTATACACGATGTTAAATTTCGAAACAATAACGACTTCTTCCTTCTGTCAACTTTGTCAGATAGTCATAATGTGTATCGCGTTCTGTCAAATATTAGCTTATGCGATTAAAAAATGTGTGACGTTACAATATGGTAAGAATAGAAGAAATAGAAATTAATAAATTTGTATATGAGTAACGAAATGAAAATGTCCGAAAATATGAAAGCCCTCCTCAAATATTCGTTATATTAAAAACAAATTCCCCTACTTTCTTTAAGAATATTACAAACAATAGCAAAATGTTTTTTTTTAAATTGAAGAAAACCATTTTTCTTAGAACTTTCTAATTCTCCTATGAATTCTCCCAATAACAATTTTATATTATGTTGATCGGACCTCCTCATTTAAAACCAGATCCGAGTGCGTACAATGCCTTTACAAAATGACGGACTCTTTTCTTTTCGAATGACGCCCAACAATATTACTTATTTTACTTATATCATATGTTTTATATTTTCACTATATATTATATGTGGTCACCATGGTGATTTGTAAAGAAAATTTATTTTTCAATATTTTTTATATTTTTTGCATGACCTGATCGGGAATTCAACCTGGATTTCTCGGTTAATAAGTCAAGTTATAGAAAAAAGATATTGCTTTGTAACTTAAAACAAAGTAATGGCCCAGTGAATATTAAAATATAGCTAATGTTCACTTTTTGTTTAATGTCAAAATAAGTGTTGCCTTCCTTTAAATTTTGTTACTAAAGTATTAAAAATATTATGTGCCATAGTGTCGTCTTTTGTCAACAAGTGAAAGTACGTATTGCCATTCTATGTGTCTTTTTCTACACTCCTGTCAAATAAAAACTTTGTGAAAGTGTTTTATTTGAGAAATGTAAATTTATAAAGTGGTTTTTTGTGAAACGATAAATTTTCGAAACGACTTTACTTTAAAGCCAACTTGTAAATTGAATTGTTTTCATCCAAGTTGTCTGAAATAAACTTAGCATGAAAATTATTTGATGCAATACGCCTATTAGCAATTTGTCCAAAACCACTTTATATAAATAAAATATATCTATCTTTTTCTTTCCGTTTTTTTTTTCTCTTTCATATCATTATACAGTTATTCAAATATCATCAGTAAAATAGTTTACATTCATAAAGGACATCACACATCATTTCCTGGCTGTTATACTTAATTTTATATCCGTTGAAAAAAAAAAAAAAAAACAATAACAAAAGAAAAAAAAAATAAATACAAAATATTCGTTAAAAGAATTGAGAAAGAGAAATAAAATAAAAAAAAATCAAAATAAGACAGAAAAAAACCCAAATTGAATCATTTATATAACAAGTAATTGAAGTCGTCATCATGCATTATTCGTAATATACATGAAATTCATTCAAAATATAATATGAATTGTATGTACATACGCTGCTATATAATATAATATATTCTTTGAATATGAACAAATATAAATTATCTTCTTGATTTACATATTATACATAATAATATTATATGCTTATATGTACATATGTGGTATACATTAAGGCAAACAATTCAAAAATATATTGATTGCTTGTTTGCTGGCAGAGGATGTTATTAGTTGTTTGATACGTGACTTGAATTATGGATAAATATTTTCAAAAATTTAAAATTTGAATGTTTAAAATATATATATATATATATTTTATGTGTGATACTTTGCATTTTTAGATAATGCACTGTATTGGTTAGTGATTGCAGATATCTAATATGGGCAAATATTTGTATATTAATTAGAGGACTCATAAATTAATTTTAGGTTTGTTATAAAAAAAAAGCTGTATCTCAATGAATTTAAATTTTTTTTTGATACTCCATTTGGTTGCAGAGAGGTTCAACTGAAAGTTTCCATTCATTTCAATGTTCATATCTATTTCTACTAATTAATTACAGGATATTTTACCTAATTTAACTGACACGCCTCTGTTCCATGTTGTTCTGGATTAACCTTTTGACCTAAATCGGCCTAGACGATTCCAGGATAGTGCCATTCTTGCGATGCATTCCTCATTTTTCCTTAGTATGGGACCATCCACCACCATTTATTTCAGTAATTTCCATCACTATTAGTTCTTCATTTGTTAGTGCTCGCAAGTTTGCATTTCTTATTCTGTTCGGTCAGAAAATTAGTAATATTATTGTAAGATGTTTATTTATGAACACTTGTAATTTATTATTAATGGAGTTTTGAGAGAACCAATTATTCGCAGCCATATGTTAAAATAAATTTTACAGGCGAATTTTTAGTTTGATTCATCTTGGTATTTGCTAACTGTTCCATATAGGGCAAAGTCTACTTAAGGTTTTAATTAAAAAAAATAAATTTTAATAATGAGTTATAGCTTTACTCACTACGCAATGTTGTTTTATTTTGAATGTAAGATTGATTAAATAGCAACTGGGCCAATCTCATATGTATTCTGATTGTAATTAATACGTTATTGTTTTTTATATAATTGAGTCCGATGAAAATATTTTAACAAATTTTTAAATTTATATTTTCTATCAAGAATAATACATATATGTATATATATATTAAAAATATACATATAGAAGAATAGTTTATAATATCAAGAATCTATACATAATTCTCCTGCAAAATAAAAATGAAAATCTTTAAATTCAAAAATCCAAAATAAAAACATAAAATTATAATTTTTGTTATTGTTAAGATTTAAGATTCGAATTCAGTTTTTTTTTTCTATTTTTGTTTTTATTTTGTCGCTGCCACCCATCTTGAATGCCAAATTGTGCAGATTAAATATAAAAATGCTTTCAATAATAATGATTGAAATTTTTGGTAATTTATTTTCATCATTTCCTTTCAGAATATATTTTTATATAGAAGTCTATATTATAGTGTATAACATATTATATTATTCGTTGTAATGTAATTGCTACTTTCACAAGTATAATGATATGTTTATATATTTAAACATTTTTTTGTTTATTTATTAATTTTGTTCTTTATTACATAAACAAATTACTAATTTTCCAATATTTTTCATAATTGAAAGCAATGTACTTGAAGTTTTTTCTGCTAAATATACATAAAAGTTCATCAATGAACTTTTGATAAGAGTATGATTTATTTTGATAGTGTGAAATACGCTTAATTTAATATGAAACTCAGAAGTATAATGATTGTTACCTTAAAAAAACTTTATTTGGAAACAGAAGCAGTATTCCATTTTTAAATTAAAATATATATTCAATATGAATTAAATGAATTAGATAAAATGAACTATCGAAGTAATTAAGAAAATTACTGAAAGTGAAACAAATAAAATGAAGTACCAATTAGTTGCATAAGGTAAATATCAATTAAATAATAATTCAATTAAAAAATGGAACTATAAATCTCTATTAGTTTTTTAAACAAGTATTTTAATAAATTTTTATAATATTTGTTTGATTATTTCTTTTTTAATAGATTGAGGCAATACTGTAAAGACAATCATTATGGCTTATTAGTTATTATATTTTAATTTTTCTAATTTAAATTATATTCGTATATAGTTTATTCTACCGGATACGAGTTTCAAGGCCTGACTGTTGAAAATATAAATATAATGTATAAACTTTTATTATTTATTAAAAACTTGTTCTCTTTAATAAAAGTGAATGTACATTACTAATTTGCTCAAACTTATCATTTAAAATGCAGAATTTTCCAAAAACTTAAAATTTTAAAAAAGTGTAAGAAGAACGTTAAAATACATGTTTATAACAACATTCAAAACGTTTCATTTTATCTAACTTAATCTTCTGATTCTTATTTAATCCCTATTTCGAATTTCTAATATCGATTTCTATAATAAAATCGAAGTTTGAAGTTTGATTTTTAAAAATAGGGTTGCTCTAAGATGTATTAAATTAAAGACTGCCCAGAAGAGTCGCGAACAATGACTTTCGACGCTCTTCAAGTACATCCGTAAAATAAAAATTGAAGTCAACTTAATTTCATATCTTTATCTTATCATACTTGCTTACACAATCAATGGATGGTGCATTAACAAAATAGAGATATTCTAGTATCACTTGATTTGTTGTGATACTCAACTGGGACCATTCTATCATACATCTGTTCTATTACAGTTCTCTCAAAGTTCAAAGTTAATAAATATAATAATTATAGGATTATAGTAGTTCGGCAGTCGGCCTTTTAATCGAAGAGTCTCGAGTTCAAATCCTGGTACATTATAATAGTTGAATAAGAAGTCCAAATGAAAAATAAGGAATGAACTATTATAATATCTGGTAATATTTATATCTGGTACTACAAATAAATAAATTAATAAATAATAAATTAATTATCATAAAAAACAAAAGTTTAAATTGTATTTGTCTTAAAATAAAATCAATTCTATTATTTTAAATAACTTTTTAAAATACTCAATAACTCATTCTACTCATTTATTTTATACTCAATATTTGGAAAATTCATAGAAAATATTTTTCAAAGAAATTTAATAAATTGTTTTGTGTTTCTTTTCTATCTTTTTATTGTTTTTATTATTCATGTTTAAAAGAATGGTCATTAAGTTATATTTATTACTTGAGAATGGGGACATATTATAAATAAATTGTTAAATTTAGTAAATTTTAGTATTTGACTACAATGACATACATTTAAAAACAGAAGTATCTGAAAGAAAAATAATTATACATGTCTGTTTTAATATAAATATTTTTATTTTTTGAAAACATTAATTTCTAACATGTAAATTATGTACAATTAATTGTAGACACTAATTTGAAAAGTTTATATTTATATTTAAAAAACATACATATATATATATATATTCTTAATGATCTTTTCAACTATATATTTCTTTATAGTATGTATAATTTTTCAAAGTTACATTTTTATACTAGTTTTTCATAGATACAATTTTTTTATGCATCTATAGTTTCTTTTTTTTTTTCAACTCAATTTCATCTTAAGGATTGTTACACTGATGTCAAAAAACTTCTCAGTTTTTTTTTTGTATTTTAATAAATTAGTTGAACGGAAGAATGAGATAGGAAAATATTTTATATCTACAAATAATACACTACATATATAATATATTTTATATATAAAAACTTTTTTTGTTACACCGGAAGAAACATATTACAACAAAAACAACAACAACAACAACAAAATAAAAATGAAGGAACTTATGAGTAATAAAAAGAATATAAAAAATAAACGCACTACCAAGCACAAAAACTCTAATAAATGTCAAAAAAAAAAGGAAAAAAAAAACAAACAACTAACATCACATCACATCATAATAATATATAAGTTACACAAAAATGTTGTGGATAATAAACGCGTCATATTAGGAAAAAAAAACAACAACAAAAAAATAATAATAAGGATATGAAAGGATAAAAGTAGTGAAATGATAAAAATAAAAAACAACAGTAAAAAAACAACAACAAACAGAAAAACCAAATGAGATGAAAATAAAAACAAACGTGTATACAAAGATTATAGTAAAAGTACATACTACATACATATATATATTAACAAAGACACCAATGTAAATCTAAGTGAAATTCATTTTCATGTCAAATTAGAACAAAATAAGAAACACAAAATAAAAATAAGAAAAAAGAAAAAAATAAAAACAACAGAATAATAAAAATGAAATAACACAATAAGGAAACAGAAATAGTTAGATAAAATACAAGATCATAAAAAAAATAAAACGTATAAAGGAAGAATATGAAAAAAAAAAAAGTGTTGAAAAAGAGAGATGTTTAAGTTGAAAGATGTCTAACAATATATATGTATACATGTATGTGTAAAACAAAGTAGAAGAAAAGTGTTATGTTTGACATGATTGCCTTTATAAAACATATATAAAATGAAACATATTAAGAATAACAACAACAATAAAAAAAAAAAACAAAATTTGAAAATATAAAAAAAATTTGTATAAATTTTATATAAATAATAATATAAGTATACTTCGTATGTATATTATCGGAGATTTATATGTACATATGTATTATGATTTTAGATATATTAATTAAATATATTGTATAGAATATGCAAAAAACAGTACAGTTGAATGCAAAAATACGTACACTACTTTTATGATATTTCGATAAAAAAAATTTTGTAATGCGTTTAATTTATTTATCTATTTATTTGTTGTACCAGACAATAGTAAATATTGCCTGACAATATTAATCCTTTGCCGATTTGACATTTGGACATATTATTAAATTATTCTAATATACACTATATTTTTTTATTATATATGATCCGACCAGCATTTGAACCCGAGATTTTTCGATTGAAAAGCCGCCACTTTATCAGTGAGTAATCGGTCAGATTGTAATGGGTTGTTAGTATTTTAAAATATTATTTTCAGAAAAATAAAGGGGTCGTCTTAAGAAGGGAGTATATAATCTTTTAAAATTAAAATGTATATAATGTATATAAACTTGAACTCTGATTACTACAGATAAAAATATTTTCGTTGTAGTTACTGTTGACTGCATACTGTCACTTGCTAAAAAAAGTTGGACTAACATATTGAAGGAAGCTTTGATAGAAGCTCATTTGAAGTAATTTCCTTTCCTACCAATGCTTGAAAAATTTTCTAATTGTTCGGAGAAGAACGTTTCTTTTATTTGTATTTACATACAAATATTTAAAAAAAAAATTGCTTTGGACTGGAATACTATCTTTTAAATTAAAATTAAAACAATTCCTAAACCACCCCTCTAACCATTCTCACGCAAGCAAGTGTTATTTTTTAAATGGTTATTTTGTTTGTTGTAAGTAGCAGCAGAATCTAGTCTTATATACTAGACTTATATACTATTTTCTAACCAAACCATAGATATATTTCTGAACCTTAGCCTATCAAAACACTATAAGTAAAAAATGGGACCTTAAGTCTTCTTAATCACATTAAATATTAAAGAGAAATCAACCACTTCATAAATTGAAAGTGTTATTTTTTAAATGGTTATTTTGTTTGTTGTAAGTAGCAGCAGAATCTAGTCTTATATACTAGACTTATATACTATTTTCTAACCAAACCATAGATATATTTCTGAACCTTAGCCTATCAAAACACTATAAGTAAAAAATGGGACCTTAAGTCTTCTTAATCACATTAAATATTAAAGAGAAATCAACCACTTCATAAATTAAAAAAAATATATCTAGTGAATTAAATTAATTGATGTGGTTTTAATTGAGATTAAAAGAATAATTTTGAACACCAATTGTAATCAGAATACAATTTATGTAGGGGAGATGACATTATTTTGATTTAGGTAGGGCAGGAGATTTAACAACATAGTTTCACAAAATTGTAAGTATTTGAACTAATATTATTATATATTTATTTTAAAACCAGTCAATAGATTGTAGTTTTAAATTGCTTAAGCAACAAATGATCCAAACTACTTTTATTCATTTTATAAAATATAGAAGACTAAAACTGAAATCTCCTTCAAACTACAAGAAATTAGTTCGTAACATCTTAAGCCGGTTAAGGGGTTACTAGTGTCACAAAACATTTAAAATTCAGGCATTTTTCACACTCTAATTAATATTTATAAACAAATAATTGAGCCACGAACGGCAATTGTGTGACCGTATAAGCCGAATATCTTTTTTTTTAAACTATTCTAGGTTTATTTCAGTAACTATAAAACTATAGTGTTTCTTTATTTATAATTAAAAAAGTTAATTGGATTTCAAAATAAACATTTATATATAAACAAAATAATTAACAGTATTATTATTATGTTAATTAGGATTAGATTAATTAAATAAATTGAGTTAAAAAATAAAATAAAGAAAATAAATAGAACATAAGTCATATGCACTTATTAAAAGTTTTTATAAAAATTATGTATATTTATTGCTGCATACTTTTAGGATTCCCTAACAATATAATAAAATATTAATCCACGTTATTATGTACCCAACTGTACTTATTACAATAATAAATTAGAACATATTAATATAATATCTTAAGCTACATTGTTATAATATATAAAATGTTTATATTATTCATATTAATGATTAGAAATGTAATAAGAGGAAATCCTTCATCACATACAATATACATACATATATATTACATTAAATTAAACCAGAAAACTTTTTGTAAAACCTGATCCCATATGCAGTAAAATGAATTAAATTCTATGGAATAAAAACAAATTAATATTAGAATAATATGTAGTATCCCCATAATTTAAGTTTACATCGCGACAAAAACGCTTTTGCAAAAATATAGAAGAGGACATACTTTTGATGATAAAGTATGATAAGTATGTACTGTATGATATTCTTGAAAGCTGTCATTTATTAAGAAAAGAGATTCGAAGAAGAGAAGGAGTTGAACACTATAATAAAAAATCTAACAAGAATGATGATTATAGCTCTTTGCTGGTGTCAACTTTTTTCTTTATTTTTTGCTGTCTTATTATTTATATAATAATTTTTTATATATTCATTTTGTTATATACTTATATATAACAATCTGTGTGTTATTATTTTGTTTTATGTATTCATAATATTTGTTGTTTTTTTTGATTTTTGTTTCATTTCAACTCTTATTTTATATTATGTGCCAATTTCAATGATAATGAATACTGATTATATTGAAATATTCTAGTTTTTTTTTTTTTTTTTTTTTATATTTTCACATTTTTTCAACCATTTTACAAAAAAAAAACAAAATATCAAATAAATGAGACAATATAAAACAAGAAAACAATAAATGTATATAAAAAAAAAATTGTTGAAATAAAAATAATATTAAGGAAGAGGGAGAAAAGTATGTATTCGTATACATGTTCATACAAATAAGAAGTAGATAATATTATGAATAGCCTAGATATTTATATATATATATCTCCGTAACGGTTATTTCGTTTATATATCGGAGTTAAGTTTTCGTAAATAAATATTTGACAAAATTGGGATATTTGAATAAGAATGTCTAGGCCTTTAATGGAATAAATTAAAACTTTTTAATGTACTAATATATATATAAAGCTATTCGGCTTATAAACGATTCCAACGTCACTTCAACGCTCACTCCACCGATCGTTGTACAGTTAGGTAAACTAACATTGTTTTCAAGATATTTTGCTGGGACTAACACCTGTTCTAAAGAAATAAAAACAGTAAAGTCTCCACTCAAGATTTTTCAAAAGGAAACAAGGAGAACTACAGATGCAATACAGCTTATCAAAATTTATCCTTTGTTTGTTATGTGGTCATCGCACATATGGTAAAATATTCTAATAATACATATGTGTACGATTCAAAAAAAATATATATAAATAGATCATTAAGAACTTTTTTCTATATATCCCATCCCATTTCCCACATCTCCCATAATTCCAGAATCCTATATTTCCCAAACGCAATTCACAATAATCCTTTCACATCCTTATCCTCGAAACCAAACTGTACATTTGTATAACTGGTCACATCCTAAAATGGTTGCGGTATTGATATATTAAAGTCGCACACTACTTATAGGCACAACTCACAGATCCGATAGAGGGCTTTCGAACTTTCCATTCACCTCGTGATTAATAAAAATTCATCAAGCGGTTCATCTGTTGATCAAATTTCCTTATTATATACATAATTATTTTTTAACTGACCTGTTTTATAAAAAACAGCATTAGTATGTGTATAAACTATACAAAAAATTATTAAATTATAAAGTTAATCCCCTTAAACCCCTTTGCTGTCCTTTGTCAAAAAACTTTTGTTATAAATAATGTTTCTAGTTCGATTGTGTTACATGCAATCAAAAGGCTCAAGAAAGTTATAATAAATATCTTATGGAACATTAAAGACATTTTAAAACGTAGATGATCGCTCTTTTTGCTAAATAACATTCAGTTACAAATAAAAGAAACTTATATCATATAAATGACATAAGTAATTGTCAAGATTGCACAATTTCAAAAACGTGTGATACGTACATCGTCTTTTCGAAAATATTAACAACACTTTTAAAAAACCCCATCTTCATTTAGATAACACTTCCATATATATATATAACATAAATTCTAAATAATTTCTAATAATATATAAATTTAATATTATAAAATAAATTCAAAAAAAAAAAAAAAAAAACAAAATAAAATAATAAAAATAAAAAAAAAAAAAAATGTAATGTCAAAGTATTTTAACTGTCGAGACGTTTGATATCATGATTGTATATAAAAAATATAATAATAATAATAATAATAATAATAATCAAAGAAAATAAAAATAAGCCTCTTGATGACAATCCTAAAACGCTGGTTTTTTTTTTTTTTTCTTTTATTATTATTTCTTAGAAATTATTATTATTATTTTTATTTGATTCAATATATATGTACTTATATTAATATGTATCTACTTTTCTATATATAGAATATAAATTTATAAAGTCTATGACTTTTACTTTAATAACGGAATATGAAAAAAAAAAAAAAAAAAAACAAAATAATAAATACAAAAAAATAAAAAATCACTTCAAAAATCTTAAAGGATAATAATAATCGTAATAATATGTTAGAATCTAAAAAAATAAATTATCTATATTAAAGCGATATATATATACATACATATATATATATAAACATATTATATGAAATTTGTATACATTTGAATGTATCTCAAGATATTATATTTTAGATTGTAAAGGATAAGAAAGTATTTAATATATTATTTAAAAAAAATATATATACATATATATATATACTGAGTACAATATATATATACTGAATACTAAAAGCTATTGAAAGGCAAAAAATTACAACAACTTCAATGACAGGGCAATCGTATATACGGTTTTCTTGACTTTAATATTAATGAGTAATGAGTAGCTAAAGATTGATTCAAGTTATGAATATTTAAACTGAAGGAATTTTATAATGAAATTTATTTTTTTTATTCAAAAACAGGGTACATGTTTTAAAGTAATATAAATGCAAGCCTTCTTATTAAGTTGATAAAAGATTTTTAATTTGATTTCTGTTATTCTCTGCCATTATCCTATAGTCGGATCATTCACCTTGCATTCAAAACATTTAATAAGGACACCTTTTCTAAATAAATTAAAGAATTAATGCTTCCCTTACTCAAGGTTTTACGAAATAAAACAAGGCGGAGGCTACAAAATCCAATTTCATAATTTTCTTATTCTCGAAATCAAACTGTACACTGTATCAAAGGTTTTAATGTTTTAAGTTGCTAAATTAGTTAAAAGAACCCCTTATAATTCCAAGGGTTGGCTTGTTTGATAAATTCCATTGCCCCTATAATAAAAAAAAAATATTCTTAAAAATCCTGAGAACTGTGTGACTTTGATACTCTATATTAGATTTTAATTACTTTAAGAAAGCTTTTAATGGGGGATAATAAACTTTTAATCTTAAACGAGGAAGATTATAGTTGCCTTTGTCAACTTTTAGATACCCGTGAATACCCACTAACCGTTATTTATTTCCCTTATGCTATTATAAATATTACAAAAAAAATATAAAAAAGTAATATAGTTAAAAAAAAATTTAACTTATTATCCCATAATTTTTGCTTAAAAAAAAACAAAAACAAGAAGTTGTATGGCAGCCCCTTGAAAATAGGGCCGTAACATTTTGAAACTTCATATGAGTGCTCGATTCATTATATAACTAACCGTGTGTAATTTTCATCCTCGTAGTATAATTAGTTTTGAAGAAATTCATACTGGTGCAAAAAAGTTGTATGGCAGCTCTCCCAAGCCTTAGTTCGATTTCAACCAAAAACAATAGAAAACCTAAAAATTGCCTAAAAATTACTTTGTGTGAATTTCAATTGAATTTTAAATTTAGCGAAAAACACCCAATGAAAAAATTCGACATAATCATCAGTTAAGTCATCATGTTAAAAGGTTGTATATAGGCATTAATAAAAAGATATATTTGTAAATTTTTATTAACCAAGAAAATTATCATATGTGCACTTATTAAAATTATGGTTCTTTAAATTTTTTATTACAATATGAATGAAAAATTGTGTATTTTAGTAATCAAAGAGATGGATGATACGCATATCCTTGTGAATTCAAAAATACCGTACAATACAAAAGAATTTTTTTAAAGCCAAATTATCAATGCAACTTTAAAATGGTAAAATGTAAAATATATTTTCAACTTATAGTGTAAAAATACCAAGACAACACACCAAATTTTAATTAATTTCAATAAACCCATATTATAAAGTACTTTACTACATTCTAATCTTACATTCATTTAGTAATTTAATATCAAATTAAATTACTTAAAGCAATTAGTACTCATAAAAAATACTTCCATTTTATACTAAATAATTTACTAAAGTATAGTGTGTTATTTTACAAGTATATGGTGTTAAAATTTATTTTTAATTTATTTTATTATTAACCAGGGGTCCGAAACGAAACGATATTGGAGCAAAATTCAATTGTTCTCAACTGAAATTGAACAAATAAAGAGCTCTTCATACTTAAAAATTGAAATAAAGCTCCAGCTCTTGAATCTCTTCGAAGCAGGAGTCAAAACGACTTGAGTTAAAAAAATCTAATCTCCGATTCTGTAGCACACACTAAAAAACACAATTTACTTAAATTTAGAAAAGTCACTAAAAGTGGCTCCATAATTGTTGAGGGCTATTTGTTGGGCCCTCAAAATTTTTTTGCTATTATTCGGTTCTACTTAAAAAATTCGTGATTACCTTTTTTAAATTATGTCGGTCCGGCTACTGGGTCTTGAGAAACGAAGACTTTTCATTTTTTGAGTTTTGACAATTGTAAAAGTTCCGGAACCATATTTAAAATCGAAGACTAATTATTTTTGTCCCACAGTAAATATCATTTCGGCACTCATTTTAATTTCGTTTTGTTCCAGACCCCTGTTATTAACATGTAATTTCTATAATAAGGATAGTATCTATATATTAAAACGAGGAAGAGTGTAACAGAGTAGACTGTGTCAACTCTGGGATACCCGTAATATAAACATTATATCATCCGGTTAATTACTTTTGGCAAAATTTCAAACATAAAGCTTTATTAGGTGTAGAGTAATGCTCATATAAAAGAAGGAGTTGTATGGCAGCTACTCGAACCCACTGCAGTAGACCAACCAAATTTGCAGAAACCTTGGCCATAACATTAAACTATTTTTGGTAAAATTTCAGACATCCAGCTTTAATAGGTATAGAGTAATGCTCATATAAAAAAAGAGGTTGTATGCCAGGTACTTCAACCCGTGGGCCAAAATGGCTGGGTTTCAATAGCGATGATAGCTATTGCATAAAAATGAATTTGTGAAAATTTCGAAGCCTTAGCTCCTTTATTTTTTTAGCTTGGGCCGACGGACAGACATACATAGCTAAATCGGTTTTTTTTCGATTCTAATCCGATCCATACACTTGAGTCTATATCTAACCCCTCCTTCTCTGTGTCACAAACGTAATGGCAATTTTATTATACCCTTTTACCTATAGTCATATGAGCATAAATATATGTTCTCGTACACATAAATGTATAAGAGAACTCCTACACATAAAAAAAGATACTTGTATATGTAATTTAAAATGATATATCTAAGGAAATAAAATTAGACCAAGTAGTCTGTTTCCTCAACTGTTGCGAGAATAACACTACACTAAGTTATCTACACTATACAATAATAATTACTATGTTATATATACATAATATTCTATATTATTATACCTTTATATATTAGATGGATGAGTTCTGACAGGTAAGTTTTATTTACAAAAAATACAAAAATATAATAATAAAAAACACAATAATATGAAAAGTTCAAAATCCTTTAAAATGCATAGCGATAGTGAATGTGATTAAACAAAATGGTACAGGGATGAGATGATGATGATGAATAAAAAAAAGTTAAAAAGCAAATTGCAATGAGATGCCTTTAGTCATTAGAAAGTTATATTTTCAATTTATTTTATTTCATTATGTAATTGAACAATATGAAAATGCTTTAGAAACAGAAACCATTTTTTTATTTTTGCTTGTTGTTGTTTGTAGATTGAATTATTTTTAAAAATAGAATATTGGTTGATTGTGTATTAGGTATTGATTTTTAAAAAATGTTAATGGAGTTCAAATATCGCTGATTTCTCTTATTTAATAAAAGTAAAGTTATTTTTTTTTTAATTTAATTAATGTTTAGTAAATTAAAATAAAAAAATTTAGAAAGTAGAAATCGCATAATGTATCTATATTTATGACTGATTAAATAAGTTTACTTTGACAGCTAAGTGCTGGTATCTGCAAAAGTATTTCGTGACATTTAAAATAGTTTAAATGTCAGGCAATATTTAACATGGTTCAGAATTGAGTACGGTTATTTGAGGGAAGTACGGAAAACGTGCGGGTGATTTAAATTAATATAGGTAAGGGTATATCTGACTACTACACATATGGTGTATTAATTGTATGATATTTTTGTGACAATGAATGACATCTCATAAAAATATTTATTGACAGCAAAACTTCGAATCAAAATAGTTACTTTAAGTCAACTTAATTTGATTTAAAATAATACAAATTAAACTTATTTAGGTTAGGGTGCATTTAATGGAGCTCTAGACTGTTGGAACTCTCTCCCACAAATTGGTTAAAATAAAATCCTTTTCAATATTCCTCAATGAAAAATTTTAGAAATGCTATAAAGACTCACAAGTGGAAATCTCTCTCTTTAAATTAGTTATTTTAGAATAGCGAATAAAAGATTTAAAATCAAGATTCATAAATAAAAGACTAAGAATCGATTTTTGAACATTCAACATGAATCGAGATTTAAAAATACCAGATTTATAATCGATATTAGAATGCAATATGAATCTAGATTTAAAAATATGAGATTACGAATCGATATTTTAAAATGCAAGATTTAGAATCGATTTTTAAAATACAAGATTAAGAATCGATATTTTAAAATACAAGATTAAAAATCGATATTTAGATATTCAAGATGAATCAAGATTTAAAATTACTAGATTAAGGATCGATCTTTGAACATGCAAAATTAAGAGTTCATATTTAAAAATACAAGATTAAGAATCGATATTTTAAAATACAAGAAAAAAAACGATAATTAAACATGAAATATGAATCTAAATTTAAAAATACAAGATTAAGAATCGATATTTTAAAATACAAGAAAAAAAACGATAATTAAACATGAAATATGAATCTAAATTTAAAAATACAAGATTTAGAATCGATATTTTAAAATACAAGATTTAGAATCGCGATTTAAAAATATAAGGTTAGGAATCGATATTTAAATATGCAAGATGAATCTATATGTAAAAAATTTAAAAATACAAGATTACGAATCGATATTTTAAAGTACAAGATTAAGATAGATATTTAAACATGCAAGATGAATCGAGATTTAAGACTGCCAGATTTAGAATTGATATTTGAACATGCAAGATGAATCTAGATTTAAACATATGAGATTACGAATCGATATTTTAAAATACAAAATTTAGAATCGATATTTTAAAATATAAGATTAAGAAATCGCGATTTAAAAATACAAAATTACCATTCGAGCTTTAAGAATGCAAGATTTTGAGATACGAACAATAGTATATAATCCAAAATTTGCTCCAATTATATACTTGAAAAACAAAAAAGTTCCATTTAATTCTATTTAATAACTTAAAGTGAAATTAATTTGAAATTTTATTATTTGAAAGGTCGAGTTCTTTTAATAAAAGTTTCATTAAATAGCACAAAACAAAAAAAGAGCTCTAATTATTTTCATTTAGTATACCGTTATGAATATCAATATTTTCTTTTTTTTCTGTATAGTCTTTGATTATTTAGTCTTTTTTGTTACTTGAAATTTTTTCTTCTTTATTTAACTATTATTCTTAACTATTTTTTTGCCGACTTCTTCTTCTTCTTCTAATGAAAAATGATTAATGACTTCTTAAAATAGTTTCATTTTACTTTTTTTATGCTTTTGATTATTATTACTATTATTATTCCTGAAATACATTGTTATTGTTAATTTTACTTGTTGTTTTTCGTTTTTGTTATTCAGACGCGTTCATACAATATAAATGACTTTTATGTAAGCAATCATTTTTCTTCTGGCAAAATGAGAAAACGATCAATTAAAAATAGAAAAAAAAGGGAGAAAATGTAAAAACTGTGAAAATGTACAAAAGACTAAATATAAATAATACAGTATAAGTATATGGAAAATTTAAACAAATATAAAGAAGGAAATCAGTTGAGAAATAAACAAATCATTTTCTATTATAGTCTATAATATTGTTATTCTTATATACAATGTACTATAGACAGATAGTTCATATAAATTAGAATAAAGTTCAATATTTTCTATTGAATGAAGCAACAAATAAGTATTTATAGAAACTACTAAATGAAAATGAATTAACAATTTTCTTAAAATTTTGTGTGAAAAATAAACAAAGTATTTTCGAAAAATTTATTTTTAAATGAATTTTTCATTTGAAAAATTATAAATAAAAAAAATTTTAATTAAATATATGTATACTAGCTGTTGGCCCGTCACAGAATGACGGAAGGTCACTTGAAAGAAGAACTTTTTCTAATTAAGAACTATTTCTAATTTAATTACATATATTACATATACATATATTATATATCAATACCATTTTCTTAAATAAAATGGTAACCGTTGCATTCTACGTAATACAGACTATGCTTCAATTCTATAGTTATGTACAAAAAAAACAAAAACTTATATGTTGTTGTATCTTAAAAATTTGAAGATGAATAATTTATTTAGTCTACCTTTTTTATGTTTTGAATTTGATAAAATTTTGGGGCTGTTAGTTCAAATCCCTTCTTGGTGAAATGTTTTTTTAATTTCAATTAATATTTTTTTTTTATTTAATTACGTACTTTTTAAAATTAAGTTCGATAAATTTGTGTTAATAAGAGATGTGAAATAGATTTATTTTGTTTCAATAATGATTTATTTCTCCAACTATTAATGTTTTGTATATACATTTTTAAAAAATGTTGTTATACATTCTATATTGTTTCCTTTGTTTAGATTCAAATCAAAATACTTGTTTGAAGGCTGACCGTTCTATAATGTACCTATTTAACATGCTAAATAATGTATCTATTTATATGTACGTGAAATTGTATTAAATAAATGTTGATTTTTGAATTGAGTTTTGCATTATCAAATGCAAATTATAAATTTTATTTGAAATTTTTTTAATATACCTAACCCTAACTAAGTTTAAAATCTATTTTGTCTGGTTTTTGTGGTGCATTGAACTCAGAGGTATTGTATACCTGAACCCACTTTCCCAACCTTCAGTTGTTACATAATTTTTTTCCATTTTAACTTTTAAATAGATAAATAATTAAAAAGTTATGAAGGAAGGGATGAGAGATACATGAGGTAGAGTTCAGAGCGAGATGAGGGGAAACTTTGAAATTACTTTAATACATTTCTTGGTTTATTTGCTTAAGCAAACCAAGCAATGCATCAAAGCATACATTGGGCTTTCGCCCTTATTTCAGATTTTTACTGAAAATTATTAAGACTTACTACACAAATGTTCCTGTGAAGCATTGTCTTCTTAGTTTTTATTTACAAAATGTCTTACTATATATTTAAAATTTCCAGAAAATCTTCTGTGATTTTTAAAACTGAAATGAAATTTTTCATAAACTAATAAGTAAATTTTATTTCAAAAAAAATTTTTTTTTTTTTATTAAAAATAAATAAAATATTTTTTGGCCTGCTTATGATAATTTATGATATTTTATTTTCTAAAATAAAACACATCCAACAAAACGTTAATATTTTATTTTTTTATAATTGAACACATCCAACAAAACACATTTAATTGAATGGGTTTGTTACACCTCATCTTTGACAAATATATTAATAATAATAATAATGTTTAAAGGGAAAATTAATTAAATATTATAATTAAAAGGTTTTCTTTTAGTTAATATTAATTATAATAAAATTTTGTAAATTTTCAAAGTAAATTTAATTACAAATAATGCAGAAAACTACTTAAATAAAACAATAATTTTTCTTATTAGAATTTCTTAATAATAAGTCCCAATTATGTGTTTAATAATACACAAGTAGGCAATTAAGTGTGTTGTAATATTAATAATACATGTAATTGATAAAAATCGATTATTATTGATTTCCTTAGGAAAACTATTTAAAATTTTTCCAAAATTTTAAAAACAGCTACAAATTTAATAATTCTTTATTTTTTTGTTCCATTTTACATGCTTATCTTATGCTTTAATTATTATATATAGATCGGTTTTCATCTTACAACTAAAATAAAGAATTATTTTTTATTTGATACATTAATCGATACAATATTATTATTATACAAATTTATTAAGAGGAAAATAACTGAAAATCTCTTTTGACCTTTATTAACTATAACTTAAAATAAATGCTATGCCTTAAAAGTAAGGCAGGGAAAAATTTTGAGTATATCAAAATGACTCAATAAACAAATTTTCTATTAAAGGATTTTCAGAAGCATTGCTCCTAATAATGAATGAGCACTTTCTTAGACTAATCATATCTTCTATTGTTTTGACATTTCCAATAGCATGAAGTCCTTCAGTATAAAAAAAGAACGGTTTATCTAACAATAATTTTAAAATGTTATTTTGATTAATTTGGATTTGTTTTAGATGTGTTTTAGCACATGAGCCCCAAATTTCCGAAACATAAAGCAACAAACTTTGAAAAACTGATTTGTAGAGCAATAATTTGTTGTCTTTCAACAGGGGTGATTTCCGGTTAATTAAGGGATATAAAGTTTTTATGGCGATGTTGCATTTTTTAATTACGAAATCGACATGAGTTTTAAATAATAGTTTTTTATCCAATTTTAGCCCTAAGTACTTTAAGGAATTATCACAGGTAATTTCAACATTATTTAGCATTAAATTATGAGTTGATAGTAAATCAGGCCTGCATTTCTAATTTAATAAACCTTTAAAAGATTAATGTAATACTGATTAATGATATACATTATCTAATGCTATAAGATCAAACTAAATAATTTTATCTACTTCAGTTAACTTGTAAGCTTTAAGAAAGAAGCGCTATTTACACTGTTCCGCCTAAACTATTATTCTAGTTAGACAACACAGTATTTGAAACGTCGAATAATTTCGGTTTAAAAAATTTTCTACATACTCTTGCATGTCAGTTTGTTGCAGCAAATTACGTTTAGTGGTTCTGCGTAATAGCAGCAATTTCAAGAATTTCGAATTTAGATTATTTAGTAACATTGTAGTAAAAAAATATTTTGATGTTTAATTTATATTTTCCATTATATTATTTTTTAGCTGTTACTTTACCAGTTTTCGGATATAGGTACGTACCCATGACAACTCCTTAATACTGACATTAATTTAGTATGAGTTTAATTGTATAAGTTGTGATTTATAATGATGATTTCAAAAATTTGGTACTCATGACACGCAAAATATAGGTATCATTGTACTATACTAAAAATTTGGAACAAACTTTGGCCATAAAACTAAACTGCTTTTGGCAAAATTTCAAATATTCAGCTTCATCAAGTATTGAATTATTTTCATATAAAACGAGGAAGAGTGTAGTAGAGTAGACTGTGTCAACTCTGGGATACCCGTATGACCGTAACATATACATTATATTATCCGGTTAATTACTTTTGGCTTTATTAAGTGTAGTGGAATACTCATATAAAATAAAGAGTTGTATGGCAGCTACCCGAACCCTCTGTCGTAGACCAACCAAATTTTGCAGAAACTTTGGCCATTACACTAAACAATTTTTGGCAAAAATTCAGACACCCAGCTTCCCCAGGTGGAGAGTAATGCTCATATAAAATAAGGAGTTGTATGGCAGCTACTCGAACCCTCTGCAGCAGACCAACCAAATTTTGCAGAAACTTTGGCCATTACACTAAACAATTGTTGGCAAAAATTCAGACACCCAGCTTCATTAGATGGAGAGTAATGCTCATATAAAATAAGAAGTTGTATGGCAGCTACTCGAACTCACTCCACTAGACCAACCAAATTTTGCAGAAACTTTGGCCATAAAACTAAACTACTTTTGGCAAAATTTCAGACACGCAGCTGTAATAGGTACAGAGTAATACTCATATAAAAAAAGAAGTTGTTTGGCAGCTACCCGAACCCATGGACTAAAATGGCTGGATTTAAATAGCGATGACGGCTATTGCAAAAAAACGAATTTGGGAAAATTTCAAGATCCTAGCTCCTTTAGTTTTTGAGTTATCGTGCGGACGGACGGACGGACAGACGGACAGACGGACAGACGGACGGACGGACATACATAGCTAAATCGACTTATTTTTCGATTCTGATCCGATCCATACACTTGAGTCTATATCTACCCCCCCTCCTTCTCTGCGTCACAAACGTAATGGCAAATTTATTATACCCTTTGACTATATAGTCATACGGGTATAAAAGAGAAGTTTTATTGCAGCTACACGGACCCGTAGAGTAAAATGACTGAATTTCAATTGCGATTATGGCTGTTGCATAAAAACGAATTTGTAAAAATATCAAAATTTTAGCTCTTTTAGTTTTTGAGTTATCGTGCGGACGGACAGACGGACGGACATACATAGCTAGATCAATTTACTTTTCGATTATGATCTAATCCATATCATTGAGTCTACATCTGAATACTACATCTATTTTGTAAAATAATTACAAATATACAAAGTAGCAGGAATTAAATTTTTTTTTAATAACATTAAGCAGTTTGTAAATAGTGCATAGAAATAATAAGCCTAATTTATATTTCTATATCAACATCTAATTTCTTAGTAAGAGTTCTCGTATCCAGTCGGCTTCTGTCGTGTCAAAGTTTAAAATTTTTCTCTATTTAAAAAGTAATACCCATCTTAAAAGCGTATTTATTTAAAATACTTTTATTATTTTAACTGAAATGTTTTCCTCTAAACTTTATTCAAAATTTAATATATTCTTTTTCTACTAAATTAAAATCCAATTTATATTTAATCCAATTTTTTGTTTATTTTTTTGTTTTTTTTTTTCAATTGAATCAATTAAAATGAAACTAAGAAATAAAATTATATTTTAAAAATGTTTTTTTCTTTTAATTGCTTTTAATTTCCGGAATTTGTAATTACTTAAAAAAAAAATAAATTTATTTAAAAAAAAATCTATTTAAATAAAATTTTTCATTTTAAAATTCTAAATTCTAAAAACTGCCAAAATTTTTATCTATTATTCTAATAAAAACAAAAAAAAAAAACAAAACATAATCTAACCACAACGTAATTAAATGTCATCAGAATTAAAACACTATAAAAACTTAAAATCATATAATCATATATATTAATGTTTATGTATATATATATATACATCTAATATGTAATTAAGTGAAATTTTTAAAATAACTTTTATAAAATTAATAGAATGTATATACATATATATTTTAATGGTGTATGTATATATATATATACATAATAAATTACTGCCATAATTCATAATAAAAGCTTTAATAACATAATCTCTACATAAGCGGATTTGTATGTCATTCAAAATAAAACAAAAAAAAAAAAATAATCAAAAGTAAAAGCCCCCACTGAATTATCCTGAATTTTAAAATACATAATAGTTAAAGGTAAATAAAGTTTTAAATTTTTTATTTTATTTTTGTTTTTTTTTTTCTTGTTTTTTTTTTTGTTATTTTAATTCTCCATTTTATCGGTATTTAAACTGTTAGTTGAAAATTTCGTATTTTTATAATATGCTCTGCATTTACTAACTTACTTATACATTTATATCTATTAAAATATTGAATTTATGTAGGTATGTAATAATGTAAAATGTTAAATTAATGTATATTTTGTTAGTTAATATTGAACAATATGATTGTTGTAATTAACTTGTACTATATTAAACTATGGGATAAAAAAAATTAGTAAAAATCTAAATTGATTGTAATAAATAGATAAAGACAGATATAGACAAAGAGAAAGAGAAAGAATAAATTAATAAATTTTTATGTTGCGGATTTTAAACGGCATAAAATTTTTCAACTATATTCTGGACAAATACAAAATCTAACCGTTTGATGTTTTTATTTATAGTAGTTTTAGTAAAAATATTTATACAAAAGTAACGGTGTATATGTATATGTATATAACATAGTTGATATTATTTACTTATAACATCTTGCTTTTCCGGACAAACTCTGAGAATGATTGGGTATGATAAAATTTGGTTTTTAAACTGTAGATCACAAAATTAATCTACAATGGCAGGTTGATTTGATTCACGTAGTAAGTCTATACTTTAAATAATAAATATTAATTTTATAAATAAGTTGCAATCTTAGTTCTTTATCTTAAAATTTTAAGTCTTACTTAGTTATAGCTTACTAAATTTATCTACTATTTTAAGACATATAAGACTATTCGAAATTTGTAATTGATTACAGGCTTTGAAGGCCTTAACTTAATTCATTATACTATTATATTATGTTGCCTAATCAAAAATTAAATAAAACTGGTCATTATGTGCTATGAAAGGTGATTATTATATATAAAAACTACATTTTATATATAAATACAACATTCCATAACAATATCACAAACAGTATTAAAAACTATTTTACTATTACGATTATAGCTATTTAAACCATTAAGAGCAATTTACATTCGGGATTTTTATATTTTATTTATTTACTTACTCAATAATAAAATGTTTTTTTTTTTTTATTTTTTTATTTTTATGGAGTTGTTGTCCAGTTGTATTAGGTACTTAGTATTTGAGTAGTTAAAATTAATTCTTTTTAATCATTTTGTAAATACAGTGATGCACAAATTAATACTAAGAGTAAAAAATTTCTTTATGATACAATATTTTGAACAAAAACTTCATAATCTAATAAATGACTGAGGATTTAAAAACCTTGTCATCTTTCACTTGATTTAATCCATCAGACTATTTAGTTGTTTGAATTTCTATAATAAGGAACCCAGGGTTACAAAATCTCGTCCTCTTCAACTGGATTTAATCCAGCAGGTGTAGTTGTTAAAGTTTTAATAGCGTAGAGGTCAAAATGGAAAGTCCCGGGTTCAAATCCCTGTCCCTGTGTACTGTTTATCGTAATATAATATACGATTATATAACAAATATATATAACTCCTGTGCGCCATCTCACAAAATTTAGAATTTTTGTATTCATATTCTTATTTAATAGCTACTACAGTCGAGAAATTATTTGCTTAGTGAACATAACACTTAAAGAAACTGAAACTAAATCTAAATGACTTGGTAAATGCCCTAATACTTCTAATATGGGTCAATGTCTAAATTTTGATTGTTATTGACTGTCATACTGATTATAAAAAGCAACTCTTGAAAACGTGTTTCTAAAAGTGTTTTTGGAAAAACAAATTGCAATAACCTTTTTTTCATATTAAATTGAAATTTGTCGCGTTTTATATTGCTACAACACTGTATCAGAATAGCGTTACCACACATTTGGTTATATATAATCTAGCTATTTTATTGTAATTTATTTACATATATACATATAAATTTTAAAGTAATTTTGTATAGTGAAATTTAAAAAAAAAAAAAAAAAAAACAACAAAAAAAAGGTAGGTTAATATTTAAAATGTCTCAATCAGAAAATTACTGGTCATCATGATAGAGTGTTAAAGGTACCATTAAATACACATTTATTCATTCATTTCGAACATACATATTAAATATACATACATATATTTTTATGTATCTACAATATAGGTTTTTTTTTGAATATTTAAAAATTAAAGTATCTATAGATATATTAAATTAAATTGTATGTAAAATAAAATAAATATATTTCGATTAATTTTAACTTTTTCATATATGTATACACTAATACATGTGCACATATACTAAACTTATATATGTATGAAATAAAGAAATTTTAATAGTATTGCCACGAAATTAAGTTATTTTAATATATTTATGGAGTATATAAAGTTGTTGGTTTTTCTGTTTTATTTTTGTTGTTTTTGTATTCTTGGTTTACAATTGGGTCATTAAAGATATAAGGTATATATTAGATATATTGTTTATATACATTTTATCTCTTTATGTATAGTATATATACTATTTTGTATATACACAAATATAAATAAAAATACGGAAATACTAAGCATAATGATATAAAGTCCTGTCATTAGTGGTTTGGCTTTGCCTAAATTAGTTTTGTATTTTCTTTGCTTTTTGTTTTTGTTTTATTTTTTTTTGTGAAGTTTTGTCACAAATTTTCTGTTTTGTTTTTTTTTTTTATTTATGTGTTCTGTTTTTTTGCTACCCTTAAAAAAATAAATATATTCTGATTTCTAGACTTTTCTTTTAAATTTGTTCCAAAATCATGTTCGTTTCAAAAACTCTTCAATCACATTTCTTACAAAAAAAAAAAAACATGAATGGTTTCAAATGCAAAAGGACACAAAAAAAAAAAAAACCTAATTAGGACACACAGTTAAAGAATTAGTTACGCATATTACTACATAGTAGTATATAGTATAATAATGAATTTACAGCTGGTTTAGAGTATATATTAGTAGAACTAAAGTTGTTTATTTATGGACAGATTTTGTAAATAAAATTAGAAACAATTTTTCAAATATAATCTAAAATGAATTGTGTCTAATGTTAAACTTTTCAACTGCAATATAATTTGTTTGCGTCCAAGGGATTAAAGTTGATTGTTTAATTTAAAGTAATTTGTTAAGTTTCGTTGCTATAATGACATTTTCATTTGACGCACTTTAATATATTTTACAAATTCTAATTCGAGATTTTTTTAATGTCAAACACATTCTTATTTAACATAAATCAAATTTTTTGCAAAGTTAGTAAATACCTTATGGACTATCACAAGAGTTGAATAAGTTATAAGTTAACTTGACCTGTATTATAGAACTTTTTTGGTTTTTTAAGCGTAGTTTTTTAAACATTTGTATCCTTAAAATTTCCATGTTTATGCATGCGAAAAATGGAACGGGTATATTAAAATTACTCCTCCGTTTGTAAAGCATTAATCTTGACCAGCTAGATATAGCGTCAAAGGTACGTATCGGATCAGCATCAGAAAGTAAATCGATCTAGCTATTTGTGTCCGTCCGTCCGTCCATCCGTCTATCAGCACGATAACTCCAAAAAATTAAAGTATAGCTAGAGTTTCGAAACTTGCACAAAGTAATTATTAAAAAATTTGTAGTTTCCCTATTGTTTTTGGTTAATGCCGAACAAAGGCTCCAAATTTCTTGAATTTTCAAAATTAATAACTAAATAGAAATTAAATAGAAAAACAAACAAAATGTAGTTAAGTTATTAATTGCTTCATGGTGTAGTGAACAGGACATCTGACTTGTAATCAAAACATCTCGGTTCGAATCCAGGTTGACAAGCCAAATAATCAACAGCTTATAGTGAAAACAATGATTTTTGAAGCTGAAGTTTATTCAAAACGGCTTGGTTAGTGTCCCTAACAACTTATAGCTAAAAAAAGGATTAAAAAACAGATAGCTAAGGTCCAAAAATTAGTTATTAATAATATTTATTAAAATTTAATCTTAAAGTATACTTTCAGATTATAATGAAACTCTCAATTCTAAGTTTCCATTCAATATTAAATTTCATTTATATATAAAGTTTGTTCATTCAATTCAGAAAATTTTTTCAAAATAATAAAAAAAAAACCTTAATTGCTATGCATACGATATTATATGCTTCTTATTTCTAGTTTTTATTGAAATTTTCATTACACAAGATACAAAATTTTTGCAAACCTTAATATTATTTCGTTGAAAAAACAAATCTTAATCATTATTTATCTGTTTACCCTGTTCTGTAGAATAGTGCAAATAATTTAGGAGGAGGTGATTCCTCATACTATAATTTAAAAAAAAGATTTCTCAAATTTGTATATTTTATTAAAATTAACCAAATTCCTTAAAAGTAATTTATAAGAATTGTAAATTTGATGAAATAGGCGGTCTATATATATCATTTTTAAAGTGATCAGACTTTGTTTTTGTTAGAAACCGTCACACATTTTCTACACAAGTTAACATTTAATTTGATACCCAACTTTCAAACTTCATCGGCTAAAGAATGTATTGACTTAGGGAAATCACCTTTTTAGTTAGATCTAAAAACTTCCGAACTTGTTTTTTACTTTAAATATCTGAGATCATCTCCTATAATACCTGCACTCTCATGCCGCATACCCTGTATATTAATAGAAGCTCCATTATATCCACTACTAAACAAAATAATAAATGTAAGTATATAAAGAAACTTTAATCTCATTTTAGTGAAAGACCTCTTAGCAGCTTTAAAGACATATCAACAAAATGGTATTATTTCATTTAGAAGATAAAATAAAAAAAAAATAAAAACAAAAAAAAAAAAAATAAATAAAACTTTCCTTTTCTTTAACATTATATTCATTTCAGAATCTTCAATTTGTTTTATATTTAAGTTTTTTTTCCTAGAATTTTTGGTATTTAGATTTAATTTCGAAAAAAAAGAAAAACGAAAACAAACCTAAAGAATGCTAAAATTAAAATAAGGTTATGTTTTTTATATATCTATATATATATATATGTATATATATATATATAACATTATTTATCTATATATATTAATGTAAACCTTTTGTATATTTAAATACCCGTAAAGGATACCATGTGTAAGGAAAGAAAAATAAATAATATATTATACAATATATATATATATATTTTATATATATACACATATATAAATTATATACATAAGTTTATTTATATGGAAAATTTTTACGACGGAAAAAGGAAAAGTCTATCAAAAAAGGAAACAGAAAAACACAACATTAGAAACACATTCGTCCTTTTAAGTATTTTGACACACACAAAACACAAAAAAAAATAAATAAATAAAAAAAAATCCACGCATACTAATAAAAAAAAAAAAAAATACCAAATTTTTTGAGATAGAAAATGGAACCAAAAATTGTAAAGGAAACTTTAAAAAAAAACAATCATTTAAACTATGTACTACTGAATGTCAAAAATTACTGTCTAAGCTTTAATATTGTATTAAAATGGAAAAAACAATACAATTGCACCGACAGACAATAGGATATGGGACGTGATATTTCTTAATATGACACAAAAAAAGTTTTTAATTTGTTCAAGAACTTTTTGGGAATGTATTTAAATTAGTACAATCTCTGTAATGGTTGAAGAACTAATCTAGTATACTAAATAGTCCGACTTTAACTTAAAGTCTTATTTAAATTACTAAAACTACGTTTTGAGTGCCTGAACCTTTGAATGGCTCATCTTTCACTTGTTCCAAGCCTGCGTTCTAATTTCAGAAAAATTTAAAAAAAAAAAAAGTACTTTTATCTTGTTTTCCACTAGACTCAGCTACAATTCACCTTTGGACTCAAAGTAACGGCATATCCTATTAAATATAAACCGAGGGAATAATTTTAAATTCGAAATGTTTTTTTTTCGGGATTTCTTTTTACTGCTTTTCTCGGGGATTTTTTTTTCTCAATAAAATTTAATTGCATCCATATGAACAACTGCATAAAATCTTGTACACAAGAGTTCAGACTTCCTCAAGTTAAAAATATGAATTATATTATTGTTTTAATTATTCGAAACAACTAGTTAAGTGGAAATGGAAAATCCATCAAAAAATTTTTTAAAAATTAATATCTCTGGTGTCATCATAAATACTCGTATTCATATCTCTGTTATATCATCATTAAAAATGACTTAATTTTAATTAATGTTGGACGAGCAATGCACAAAAGATGTACCTTGCATTTTATTTTAATTAATTAAAAATAATTGCCTACGATATAATTTAAATCCCCCACAGTTTTAATCTCACAATTAAAAAAAACTTCATTTTTAAAATAACTTATCAAAAAGAAAATTGTGAATCAAATATTTATAAAAAATAAGATACTTTTGTTAAACCTTCATTAAATCAAAACGAATTATAAAATTTCGAATATAGTTGTTCATAATTTAAAAGGACACAAGAAAAAAATATAAAAATTTAAAAATAAATAAAAAACGAGGAAGAGTGTAGTAGAGTAGACTGTGTCAACTCTGGGATACCCGCAAGGCCGTAACATATACATTATATCATCCGGTTAATTACTTTTGGCAAAATTTCAAATATACACCTTTATTAGGTGTAGTAATGCTCATATAAAAGAAGGAGTTGTATGGTAGCTACTCCTCTGCAGTAGACCAACCAAATTTTTCATTAACTTAGGCCATTATACTAAACTACTTTTGGCAAAATTTCAGAGACACAGCTTCCATAGGTATAGAGTAATGCTCAGATAAATTTAGAAGTTGTATGGCAGGTACTTAAACCCGTGGACCAAAATGGCTGGATTTAAATAGCGATTCCGGTTTTTGCATAAAAACGAATTTGTGAAAATTTCATAATCCTAGCTCCTTTATTTTTTGAGTTATCGTGATGACGGACGGACAAACTTGGCTAAATCCCCTCCCGCTCTCTGCGTCACAAACGTAATGGCAAATTTATTATACCCTTTGACTATATAGTCATACGGGTATAAAAATACAGAAATATACGATGATCAGGATATTTCTGAAATGGACTTTTATCCTGAATTAATTTTAAAGGAATATATAATATAATATTATGTATATTATCCACACATATATAAGTATAGTATCTTTAATAAGTATAGATACATATGTTAAAAAAAAAAAACATTTAAGAAAATTATAAAATTTTTTAATATATTTCAGTTTTGTATAAAATTTATTTTTTTAAAATAAATATTATATTTTTAAATAATTCGTTCAGTTTTATGAAATTTTTTGGTTTTTAATCGAAGTTTTTTTTTTTTGATTTCTTGATTAATTTGTAGTGATGGTAATGTATCTGACCACTAATAAATGGTAGAATTAAATAAAATATATATATTTTTAATTTAATTATTTCTTTAAAAATTTTTTTCAATTTTCCAAAATCTATATCTACATAAGTTTAAAATTTATTTAAATTTTTCAAAAAATTTAATATGAATCAATGAATGATGAAATTTTTGATAAAGGTTCCTGGATCTCTAGAGTAGGTAACTATGTTTGGCGTATATTTAATATAAGAATTATAAATTTTTTGAAGTCAGATGTGATTAAATATTTTAATTTGAAATTTCCTTTAATCAAGTTAATGGAAAAACTTTTTATTATGCACTTGAGTTAAGTATATACAATATTATTTAGATCGAAATCTGTTATTATAGAGGATAATCTGTTATTATAGAGATATGCTATTATAGAGGACAATTAAATCTATCCGTATGTTTTTAAAAAATCTTGTATTTTATATTAAAAATACTAATAAAAATATATTAGAAATTTTCGGTACTTATTTTAAATCATGGTTTTAATTTAATTTTTTTAATAAGAATTCATACTTTTATTAGAGCTGAGCTCTATTGCACCTAATCCAATAATTAATCTTTCTAGAATCTAGAATTTATCATGATCTAAAAATGATTATTTTATTGGAGATAAGTAGATGGTGCAATTTAGGATAGTTAATTGCGCGGTTATAGATTTAAAATAAAATAAATTTTTCATACAAAGCAGATAAAATACTGAAAAACTTTTAAACGATAGCCTAGAAATACCTAGAAATATTTTGTAAATTTAACTTTGCATTGAAGTGCGGTAGGAAAAACATTAGATTGAAAGTATGATTTATATACCGTTATGTCATTACATTACTTTCTAGTTTTAATTAAAAACTGTCCCCTCAGCTGACTAAAGCTTTGTCAATTTTAACTCAGCGATAAACTTATGAATTCATTAAATTGGTCGCTTTATAAAATTTACTGCATTTAAAAACCATGTTTCATTGAGCAGTTGTAATATTTTTTAGCAGCTGCAGTACTCCAATAAACAATTTTGCAACACTATAATTATAAAAGTTTTAATATATCACTCAATGCATCAAACTGGACGGGCCCATTTATTTTTTTTAAATATATTGATTATAACATATACGAGTATATTATACACATATTAATTACAAAGGGTTTTAAATTCGCTTAGCTAACTCCAACAATGTGATTAACTTTTTTATTTGTATGAACTAATAAGTATTAAAGTTATTTATTTATTTATTTATTTGAATATTGCGTATTACACTGAATTTCGCAATATTGGTAACGCTCTCAATATTGGTAATAGCTGTAGGGCCATCGTGGGCTGATTCTAAAATATCTTACACCTTACGCAATATTGGTTTTTCCAAATTTTCTAAATATTTCTAAATATCGTATTAAAATTTATAATAGTATACAAACTAATAAATTCAAATCAAATTATTGCATAAATTTAGGCGTCTTTTTAATCAATTATTTGAAATTCATTTGATTCGTGGAATAAATTTTATGTATGTAAATACTAAAATATTGTATAACTTCTTTATAATTTAAATTAGCTACTAGCTACTTAAAAAACTGATAAATATTACAAAAAAAAAAATTATAATTCATATTTATAATTTTTATTTTTTTTTTAAATTTAATATTTATATTTTATTTTATATAAAAACGCCTGCAAAAATACATATTATTATTTTAAAAAAAAAAAAAGATGTTTATCAATTCCGCCTAAAATTAAAAACATATATTTAGTATCTATATTACATAATAAATAACTTTTTATTCATTATTTTTATCCTAATAATCAGTTAAATATTCCCACATTTCCTATATTGTAAATAAAAATACTAGAAGCCATTATTGTATATATTTTATATATATTTTTTTTAATGGCTGATTATTGAAATATTCTAAAAAAAAAAACAAACTAGCTAAATGTATTGTATATTAAATATTAAATAAAATAATGAATGGATATTGTAAAATATTATCTAAAAAAAAAAAATTTAAACCACAAAATATATATTATATAAAGTTTATTTTTTTTTTTGAAATTATTATTAGTCCATATATTATTGGTAAATGTTTAGAAAATATTCAAAATAATTTAAATTAATTTGGAAATAATTTTTTATATACTTTTAATTGAACTTGCCTGTGTCTTGCCTGGCTTTATTTTTCATTCTGTCAGTTAGTGATACATTTATATTAGAAATCTGACCATAAATTTATAAGAATTGTATGGTTCAGTGGTTAGTAAAGTGGCTTAGAGTGTAAGTAGATCTGAGTTCGATCCTCCTTCAAAGACAAAAATTTTTTGAAAACTCTAAAGCTTAAAATTTTTAAAATTTTCACTAACCAAAAATTGATGGCAGATCTTTTGCATTTAAAAGTGTTTTAATATAAAGTATAAAAGTAAATTTCTGAATTAATTTTAAGAAAAAGAAGAACTATCTTTCATTTCAGCAATTTACTTTTATATTTTATATTAATATACTTTTAGATGCAAAAGATCTGCCATCAATTTTTGGTTAGTGAAAATTTTAAAAATTTTAGCTTAAAATTTTTCAAACATTAAAAGAACTGTTTCTTATACCAGCAATTTATTTTTATATTAACACAGTAACAAATTCCCAAGATCTACTTTAACTTTTTTATTTTCTACATTTTAAGGGGCTAGTACTACTTTAATAAAAGTATATATTGAAAAAATATTTTTTTTATTTTAATTTTTTTTTTAAATTTTTTTATTTTATTATTCAGTGATAAAAATATTATTGCAATCTCGTAATATTATAACCTCTTTTATTAATATTGTATATGTATATAAGTTTTTATATCTAGTACTCATAATTGCTTTTCATATAATTTATAAATATTTAAAAGTTAATAATTATAGTGAATATTTATATGTATATATATATATATATATATATATATATATATATATATATATATATATATATAATAGTAGTTAAACCTCTATATCTATAGAATCATAAATTATTTATATATAAATATGGGTAAAGTGTTATGCTAATAATAAATTTATTAATAAAAATGATTCTGGTGATTCTATATTAGAGATTATCCTAAAGCTGAATTTAAAAAATAAAACAAATATTTTTTATATTTTATGTTGCAAATATAAGTTTGGCAACAAAATTTTCAATTTTAATTGTATGCCAAAATGTTTTGGGAAGTTTAGGGAGAAAAATAAATGTGTTTATAATTTATTTATTTTAAAAATATTAAATATTTACCTCATATAGTCGATATTGGAAATAGGGTCATTAAAAATACCTCAGATTATATAAAATTATAAATAAAATAATAGAGGTTAGATTGGAATTAATTTGGTTTTTTGATTTATACATTATATAGGTACCTAGATATGAGAAAATAATGAAATTTTTAAGTTCGATTGTTTGTGTGTTAATTGGTGACTGATGTCTGTGTTTTAAATACATTGCAGTTAGATACTTTATTGGAACTAAAATTTTATATAAATTTTTTTAATAAAATTCAAAATTGTTCTGTTAACAAACTTGGCCACTTCATAGGTATAATATAGAAGAAGATCGAAGGTATACTGGAAAAGCTTAGCTCTAGATATTATACCATTTTGTTTTAAAAGTTATTGCTGGATCTGATGTAAGATTTTATTTGTTCTAAAAATTTATTATTTATAAAGAAACATCAACTGTATTGCGACTAATTCAAAGCTCAATTGTTATAATATTTTATCATATTCGTATTTAAACCAGATATTTTTAAAAATATGTTGGCATTACAACATTTTACCTAAAAACCTGAATTTATACTTTACTAAATTATGTTTATATTTGACCTGACCCTGAGTTGCATTATTACATTATATGAATCTTATATGGGGTTCCCTTCCCATAGAGTTTATATTCTCTTTCTATAATTAGTATAATAGTAATTCATTTTTAAGAATTAAAATACTCTCTCATAATACTCAGTCATAATTATTACTTTTATTAATTTTTAAGAATAAAATGTATAAATGAACTGATATACAAAAAAAAGTTAGTTCCACATAAAGTTTTGAGCTGAAAAGGTTAATTAAAGTTATTAATAAAAAGAATAATATAATATAAAGTTATTAATTAAGTTATTTTATAAGAATATAAAATTATTGATAAAAAAAAAATTATAGAAAACTATAAATTAAACATTGTGTTCTTTAGTTAATTATATATACATAAAAATTATATACTCAAAAAAAGTATGACTCCTGGTACTTGGGTTCAAATTAATGGCTTAATCAATAAGTAATAATTACATATCTTTATTAAAAATACGTTATTATAAAAATATAAACAAATAATTTAATTGAATAATATAACTCACAGATATTGAATACCATAAATACCTTTTTTTTAGAATACCTCTCTAAAAATAAAGAGATTTTACGGAGATTTTTTCTTAATTAAGGCCTGTAAAATCCTTTCATATTAATATTTTATTTTGAGATTCTTTAGGATCCGTCAATTATACTGTTCTTTTGATGACTATATTCAGTTTAAATCTCTGAGTTTAATTTTTATATTATAATTTTCTTCCACTAAGTTGTTCAACTAAATGAGAATACCTTTAAGTAAATGTCGTATTTTTTTATATTAATCACAAAATTAAAGTGGTAATCTTTTAATAATTGGAGACCTTCAAGTTCATTTATTTTAAATCCTTAAAATTTTACCCCGGTTTAACATCTTATATCAAAAAACAACAAAAAAATCCTTTCATTTACAATTTCTTTATTAATATCAAAATAAAATACAAAAAGAGAATAATTTTTTTTTGACAGCAACAGAAAAATAAATTGAAAACTTATAAATCGCTATGGTAACATATTAATATGAAAAGGAAATCTTTTAGTATTAAAAAAAAAATAAAAGGAAATTAAAAAAAAAAAAAATAATAATAAACAAAAAACCAAAAAATAAAAATATAATCCTTTTCTCAAAAATGTAAATGGATTATGTCCAATTATACACATATAATTCTATATACATTGGAATATTATATATTTGACATAAATACCTTGTATATAGAGGGTTTTTTTTTTTATTTTGGTAAAAAAAGAATATTTATAGGGTGCTTTTGGGAAATAAAAATAAACAAATACTGAAATAGTTTCAGTTGTTCTTTGTTCGGTTTGCAGGACTTCTCATTTCTAATTAAAGAGGCAACATTTAACACAGTCATATTCTAAAAATTCTTTCAACTCACAAAACTCTTTAGATATAAAATATTACAATAATGGTCTTAGAGTTTAGAGATCATTTTAAGTTTGGTAAAAACTTGTTAAAAATCAGAATTAAATTTTGGTTACCATGGTTACCATTTGAAATACTAACTAATTAAATAATTTTGTAGTTTTGTATATATGAAGGGAATTAGAACAGCTCATTTCTATACAGAATAAACTTTCATTAATGTTAAATTGTCAAATGCACCCTATAAATATTCTAGATTGAAAAAAAAAATCACCCAGTAAAATGATACCTCACATAAATATAGATATTATATGTATATAAATCAGTATTCACTTGTTTCTTAATCCTTATTTATTTGTTTAAGATTATATGAATGAGGTTATTTTACGTTATATGTATATTGTATATATATAATATATATATATATACATAATATATATACATTTTAATATCATATTGAGTATTATTATTCATTTTAATACCGTTTGTTTAATATCATAAATAAATCCTGTATTTTTTGAGATATTTTTCAGCGAAATGAACAATAACTATTTACCGTATATACATACCCAAGTAACATTTGCCAAGAGTAATACTCTAGAAAATTTGGAAAAGCTCTCACAAGGCTCTCATAACACACTTGGAAGCTCTCATAACATATTCTTATTACAAGAGTTAAATTAACTCTTAAAGTGTTCTTGTTATGAGATATCAACACTTCTAGTGTTAAAAATTCTTTTACTCTCATAGTAAAACTATTTTCATATATCTCCATTAAAAGTAAGAAAATTTCTATTCTCATAAAGTCTTTTTTATGAGATTTTAACTCTTGTAGAATTGTGCTCTTATAAGAATTCCTTTGTGAGAGTCTAACTTAAATAACTTAAATAATTAAAAGTTAAAATAAAAGTTAAAATATGTTAAAAGTCAAAATAAAAGTGTGAATTATTTTTCAAAGTGTCTATTTATTATTTTATTTTTCTTTTACATTTATTTTTTTTACAGAGAGCTTAAATGTTAGAAGTAACTAAATAAAAAAAAGTCAGAGATCAATACTCTTGTAACAAGATCAATATTCTCATAATAAGAGTAAAAAGACTGATTTATACTTGTAGGAAGAGCAATATTCTCTTAAAAGTAAAAAGACTGATTTATACTTGTAACAAGATCAATATTCTCATTTAAGTAAAAAGACTGATTTCATAAAACATGCATTTTTTTTTTTGTTTATGTATATGTAAAACTACAAAGAAAGAGTTGTCTTCGCCAACTCTAAACATCAACTTTACTGCAAAACATGAAATTATATGAATTTTTTTTTTTTGTTTTTTTTTTTTTGTAGATAATTTCGATTTCGAGTTACGATTTCATATGATTTAAATGATGCGTAGTTTATTTAAGATAAGCAAAAAAGAACACAAAGATTTTTAAGTAAATAAATAAGTAAAAAATTTAAGTAAAAAAATAATAAGTTAATCAAAAATTATGGGATAATAAGTTAAATTTTTTTTTAACTATTTTACTTTCTTATATTTTTTTTGTAATATTTATAATAGCATAGGGGAAATAAATAAATATTGAACAGCTATATGTTATACTAATTTAATAAGTTTCATGTGGTATAAACGTAGTATAAATTTTGGCATACCTGAAACTTGTTTGTTTAGATATAAAAAAAAAATTAGAATTTTCTGAGAAAAAAAAAATATATTTTGACACTGAAAAAAATTATCAAACAATACGTTTTGTCGAAATACTTGGAAATTAGAACAAATAAAAATTCAACAATATTATTTTTTTAAATATATTTCATTGATGATACTTCATACATTTATAAAATAAGTATTTTTAATAAAAAATTATTTAAGGAGTTGAAATTTAGAGAAGAAATTTCATATTAGTTTATTTAATTTCTTGCAAATATATAAATAAGTATAATATGTAGGCTATAAGACACTGTTAGGTAATGTCAGTAAAAAATATTTTTAATGATATTTTTATTTCAATTAACTTTTTAACAGATAATTAATTATATTATATAGATATGGTGTTATCTAAATTCTAAAGTGACATCCAGACTTTTGAATACATATAGCCGGTTAGAAGATGCAAAAACTCTGCGTGTTTTTAAATTTATTAGAATTTATACAAAAATCATAATAGACTACCTATACTATTTCTAAATTATACTTCTAAAGTTATTTAACGCTTAAAAACACCAAATATGTATATTACATTAGTTTACTGTTTTTTTTTTAATTTCGTTTAAAAATAGGATTACCTTTTAATTTTTATAGCATAGCATGAATTAAAAATAATTTTTAGATTCCTGAATTTTACTCAAAACTTAAAAACTTATTCATATTTTTGATGAAGATGGTAATAATAATTATCCAAAATACAAAATTATAAATTTTGTGAACCTGGTTAAATATATTTTATGCGAACTAATAAGTTTTTAAAATTATAATAATATTTATATTAAATATTAATAACCTTGCCAGCTAATGCTATTAATAATAATAACAATAATAATGTTACATATTTATAATATTATTAAATTATGTTCAGAATTTTAATAAACGGACAAATCATAAATGTGAAAAATTTTGCACTTTATTTGATTTGTTAATAATTTTTTTCAGTGAATTATTCTCATATGAAGAGTTTTACTCTTATAAGAAGATCAATTACTAATCTTATCAAATAGCGGCCATATTATTCAGACTTTCTTTATTGTTCTCAATCTTAACCCTTAGATTACTAAGTAATTTTTTTGAATTAAAAAATATGAAAAAATTTTTCTTGTAAAAATTATTAAATTTTAATAATTTACAACATAAAATGATAGCTTCAATTCAATTTTAGAAATAATTTATTGTATTTTATATTCAGTTTTACAGAAATTTACTCGAATTTTCACATAAACATAGGTAGAAATAGAATAATAAGCCTTAAAAGGGTTAAAAAATTATTATTAAAATTTTTTAAATTTGAATTATTTTTGGCGCGCGTTGTTTTTTTTCGAGGTAAAATGCCTACTTTTATTAATAAAATTTCAATGCCCGTAGTATTTTGGCTTATATTATTGACGAAATAGTTATTTTAGTTTCCTATAAATTATATGTTCATATTAAATCTAATATACTTCTTTATGATATTATACACATACATATAATTAAAAAGTTACTTTATTTAATCGCCACCAAAAATAATTCTAAAAAGCAATACGGATACATTTATATTATAATATGTTGGTTTCTCTTTCTACCAATAAACTATACTCTTTTGAGTATTGTATGAATGTATTTTAATACTCTCATAGTAGTGTTCTTATGAGCGTTTTATACTTATAGAACTCTTACAATGAGAGCTAAACTCTTGTTATGAGTGTTAATTAACTCTCATAACTGCGCCCTTTAACTCTTATAATGATCTCATAAGACTCTAGAAGAATTCTTCAAGAGTAAACTATGAGAGCAATACTCTCAGAATTAACTCTTAAAGAATTCTTCTAGAGTCTTATGAGATATATTTTGTTACTTGGGTATGTATGTGTGTGTATTTTATAGATATTATGCAATATTGCATAATATAATTTTTTTTTTACATTTACAAAATTTTTTTTTGTTCTTTTGTTTCTTCTTTTTTTGTTTTTATTTTTAATCTGTAAATATTATATACATGGTAAATGAATATTGAAATTGATTCCAAAAATCCATGTATACATTTTATTGTGGTTTTTATTCCTTCATTTTCAATATTATTTTGTGGTTCTTATTCCTGTTAAAAATTTTACAAGAAAAACACATATCTACATATATTTGGTGATCTTGTAATCGAATATGTATATTTATATTTTAACAACTTGTTCAATAAAAAAAATTATTTTTAAATATTCAAGTACAATTATTAATACATTTGTATTAAATATGTTTTATGGATGGATATGAAATAAATATAATTATACATTTTTTTTTTTTAATTATACCTACAAAATATAAAACTGATTTTCTTATTAATATAAAATTTATATATTAAGCCTATCAATAATATTATGATTAAAAAAATACTTATAATAATATTAATATGATGATTGTAACAACTTTATTTAATAATAATATTGAATAAAAAAAAATATATTCAGAAAATAAATTAAATGAGGAGTATTTATAAAAAAATAACCCAATGTTTTTTTTAAATGTACATTTACAAATTGGAATATGGAATAAATAATCAATCTTTAATACTAACTTTTTTTGCAAGAAGAAGGAGTGTTTCAAGAATTTTTTGAAGTATTGAGTAGAGCTGCTGCATTTGAGCTTTTATGTTAGTGTTGGAATACGACTGGGTGGGCACAATGGTTAGAGTGTCGACCTTTCATGCGAAAAGCCCGGGTTCGACTCCCAGTAAGAATGAAAAAAACTTTTCAGGTTTTCGACTCGACTCAGCTACCATTCGCCATTGGCTTCAAATTAATGGCTTAATCAATAATTAATAATTATATATATTTAATAATAATATAAATTAATATAAAAATATAAACAAATAATTTAATTGAATAATATAACTCACAGATATAGTTTTTCACAATATAAACAAAAATTTAATTGTATCTATTAAAAATCTTGGAAGTTTCTACATGTTATAAGGGCCAAGTACTATCTCATGTTTAAATTGTATATGGAGTTCATTAAAAGCAATTCTAATAATACGAATAAAATATGACCCCCTGTTACAACATGTATAAGAATTAAATCATATATGTGAGCTAAGTTTTAGAAAAAAAAAGAACATATGAAAAATTTGGTGAACATGTTTTTGTTACAGATTTTAAAACCGTGGAGTTTTTTTAAGAGGTTGTGTTCTGAACTATGCTCGTTTCATATAGCTCAAGTTCTATGTCAATTGTATATGGAGTTCATTAAAATCAATTCTAATAATACGAATAAAATATGACCCCCTGTTACAACATGTATAAGAATTAAATCATATATGTGAGCTAAGTTTTAGAAAAAAAAAAGAACATATGAAAAATTTGGTGAACATGTTTTTGTTACAGATTTTAAAACCGTGGAGTTTTTTTAAGAGGTTGTGTTCTGAACTATGCTCGTTTCATATAGCTCAAGTTCTATGTCAAAATCTAGTGTGTTAATATTTAATTTAAATACCAAACCGATATTTATAGTTGTTTTCATATACTTAAATATGACCTAGCATTTGAACCAAATAAAAAGCAGACAGCTGAAACCTAGAAACCACACTTTTCTTTCGTTAAACCTGAATTCAAACAATAAAATTAGCTTGTTAATAAATATAATATTCAAAGTTTTTAATTTTATAATTACAAAATTACATTGTCGAACTTGAAACATAATCTTGATATCCGAAATGGGATATAAATTTCGCAAGCAGTCCGTTATTCTGCATTAACTTCAGAATCAGTCACCATTTATTGTGTTTTCTAAACTTACAGACTTTTATATGTAGGATTCTAAAACGTTTAATTAAAACATTTACATGAATCTTCATGATATCCCTCAAAATTTTTCTCTCTATCCAACTTAATCCATAATTCCCAAATCCTATCCAAAATTTCCTTTCCCAATACCAATCCTAAAACCAGACAATGCATAAATATGTATTTAAGGTCCATTCCAAGTTTTATTTTAAAAAATGTAGGTGATTTTAATATGTTAAAGCCCAATACAGCTCAATACAGCCCAAATGAACCCTGTACATTGATTTTAAGATGCTTTCGAAGCTTTCTACAAACTCGTAAATAACAATTTATAATATTTTATATTTTATGCATTTACTGTATTGCATTAAAGGATTACAAATTACATAAGAAATTTCAAAAAAAAATTTACAATATGTAATTTATTAAATCGTGTTAAATACTAATTACTAAAATAAGATAATTGGTTTTATATTAAATTTAAAGGTGTTAATCTAAAATTGTAATTATAAAATATTATGTTTTATTTTCTAATAAGCTTAAAATTAAATTAATTATTTATTTTAATTGTTATTCTTAACATTTTCTAAAGAACTAATCCTACACATATATGTGTATAATATACATATACATTTTTTACAAGGATTTAAAATAAACAAATTAATTTTCATATAAATAAATAAAATGATGCAATAATTCAGGAAAAAAAAAGGGATTTAACATTTCTAAACAATAACCAAACCATTGATCTGCGTTTAATCAAACGATTTAATGATAGGGATTTAATAAAGCCTTCAATTATGTTTCAATTCAAGAACCATTTACGAAGCCATAGTAATTGAATTAAAATAACCTCACTTAATTGTTTTCTGGAATATTTTAACTGTTAAATTTCCCATTCGAAAATTTTAATATTTTTACAAAAAAATATTTCATGAGAAAACGATTAATGGAACTGATGGAAATTTAATAAAATATTGAGACACTTGTTAATACATATGGTCACAACCAGTACAGATTTTCAAATCAGTAAAGTATTATTGAATACAGTACTCCAAGAATTCAATTTTATATTTTCATCACTTTAATTTTATCAGAGGTCACTAACCTTTTTTCAGAAGTAAGAATTATACACCATTTCAATAGGTCAATTTTATAATATATCTACATAATATACTAATCGTAATTTTTTTAAGTTTAAAGATTAGTTAAAATTCAAAATATGGCGTTTCAGTTTTAAATCTTAAGTTTAAATTTCAAACTCCTAATAAAAAGTTTTTTATATCTAAAAATATCTTATTTAACAGCTCTTTAAAAGAAAATATCTTCTTAAAATGACTTAAGATATTAAAGATTTTATTTTCATTCAAAGCTATTAATTTAAAAATTAAAAATAACACTCTACAATTTTTTATTATGAATTTCTTATTAAATTATGTCAGCTTATATTTACAAAAGAGTCAAAGACTTTTCAACAATTAACACTTTTTATAAGAGTATACGACTGTGTCACTTAAAATATGCTAAAAATAATAAATAACTCGTAAAATTGTCTATACTTTTAAATTCTGTTGTTTTTAAAGTGATTTTAAATTTTTTTATTTAAATTAAATTTAATTAAATTACAAGTTATTAATAAAAAAAATAAATTTTATGCTTCTTTAAATTTTCGTTTTCATTTTCATTTTTAAAGCACACAACACAAAAAAAAATGAAATATGACACTTTTAAAATACTTTGACTCTTTTTCTCTTAAATTTTAATCTGATAGCAATCAAAACAAAAATACAAAAATTTTAAAAATTAAAACACCCTCAAATATTTTCATCATCACTTTAATTTTCAATGTACCATTACATTTTTACACCACTTCATCACTTCATCCATTTTTTATACCTACCACATCTACGCTCCTCATCTTTTAGGCAAAAGAAATGATGAAAAAAAAAGTTTTAAAGACTAAGCCACAGACCTTTCATCATTACTTAATCGCAAAAAATACCTAAGATAAATCAAAAAAAATAAACAAGACAAAAAAAGAGAGAAAATGAAAAAACGAAATAGAAAGAGACAGAAAAATAAATATTTTTCTTTTACTGTGTTGTTGTAATCACTAACACAACAGACACGTGTGAAACAGAAGCTAAGTGTTAAGAAAAGAAGAAAACAAAAATCCAAGAAAAAAAATTAAAAAATCTTAAGTACCAAGAAATATCTGGAAAAAAGAATTTCTTGTACAACGGAAAACTAACTGTAGAAAATATTTTACAAAATCAAAAAAATAAAAGTTGTGTCGGCATTTCTGATATATCTTTTATGTATATGTGCTTGGATATTTAAGTAGTACCTAATGGGAATGTTTATCAAATATTTTCCATTTGTCATAATATTTTATTGTAATTTTGAAACTCTTATTCTTAAAATTTTTTATTTTTTATTCCTGATATTCTACTGGGGAAATTTACGTTCCTTATTCTTTTCTGTTTAACGCTACTTCTAAAACAAAATCGCATCAGCGTCGATTGAAGAGGTATGGTGCCATTTAAAATTTTGGTAAATGGGTCACATGTAGAATCGATCTTAATGTGGCCATTAATAACTTCTACTGAAATCTTGTTCAATGTCGTTGTGGGCCTGCTCTTTCTTCAAGATTTCCCTCCAGGGTTACAGTCCAATGACACTGTACTTATAATATTTTATGTTTTTCAGATTGTGTGTGTGCAACTATTTTAATCATGTACTGGTTATTTAAGTTAGCTAGAAAGTTGGACTAATTCCAATAGATCTTTACTATAGGTTCCAAAAATTGTGTTAAGCTAAAATATTCTACACAAAATTAAGATGTTTGCTAACAAAAAATTACGGGTTCTGTTGGAAATAGTTGATAAGTACCTAAAAGGAGTCAGTTAGTAGAAAAGGAGTTGATTAGAACCTACAAGGAGTTGGTTAGTAGGCTCACTAAAGTTGGTAAACTTATACTGCATATTCATTGAATATCCTTATTTAGTGCTCATATTTAGATATTTGTTGACTCTTTCATAACGATCGAAGTCTGCGAACTGCTCTTCTCCCTTTATGGAATATGTCTACTTGAATTATTTTTTAATTTATTCAATTTATATTTAATTAAATAAATGTATTCAATGCATATATGCAAGTACTCAATGTACTCAAAATTTTGTTTATACTCAAAATGTATACTCAAATTGTTATTTGGAATATTTTCAGAGAATTTGTGAAGCACATTAATAAAGTCTAGGTTACAATAACTACTTAAATTTTTTTTTTTTTATAATTAAGTATCTTTTAAATTTCAATAAAATTTCAAAATAAATTTCGAAAAAGTATCTTTGATAAAAAAGTACTAATTAAAAAATTAATTGGGCATATTTTAAAGGGTGTTTTTTTAATTCAAAATTTAAGAAATTCATACCTAGATTTTTTGTTAAATTGAAAGCGTTGGTTTGTTAAAATCATCAAAAATTTTAAGTATCGTCATTGGGTTGAGGTAGAAAATACGTAAATAATTGCATATATATAAAAAATATACAATATTAAAAAACAAATTTGTTCTACTTAGTACTTATATAATAATATATATTTCCACCAATTAAATGTAATTACAAGTTGTTTATATGAGTATACAAAAAAGTAATGTGTTATATTTAAAAATTATTATTTTTAGAAATGTTATCATAAGATGTCTGACATTATATTATATTTATTTTTAAATTTTAATTTTTAAAATGTTTTTCAGCGAAATTTGATTTAGAGTTCATACCTAAGTAATATAGTACTTATAGTTTATTTATAAAAAATAATTCATTTGTAAATTTCATTTAAGAAAGTGTAAGATTTAATAATACAAGTTCTAGATGTAATTTAATTTTTAAAAGGTTACAGTTCCGCCTGGTTTTATTTAAATTAGAACGAAGCTTACTAATCAGTTTAGTTCTGGGTTAAAACAGATAAAAACATATTACCGTCACCAATCTATCATAAATTGAATTATTATAGTAGTTATCTTTTGAAGGGATGTAAAATTATCCAAATAGTTATGTCGGTTCTTCTACAGGTGTAAAAAAAATATTGGAAATTAATAAATTGGGTTATCCACAGTTTGCATAACAGCTATTTAAGCATTCAAGAAAGTGCGTGATTTAAAAAATACGAAAAAGTATTATTAATTACATTACTGGGCGTGTGGATGATATTTAACTTCAATATGATTGTGCAACTCTTAAAAGTACTGGATACAAATTTTTATTTACAGAATTGTAAATTTTTTAAAGGGTTTATATTTAATAGGAATTCAGATCTGCGTCAAATTCTAATCGTAAAAATTGTTTCTTTTTTTTTTTTTTTTTAATTAAACTTTATTTATTCCAATTTCTCAAATTTACCTTAACCTAAAAAAGTTTACAAAAATGATAAGAAACTGTATTTTATTTTTTTTAACATCTAAAAATATAATTATTTTTTTATGTTAAGTTATGTCAATATTAATTTAGCTTACTCTAATTTTTAATATACATATATTTATATAATTTCATATCTTACAAATTTCATTGTAAAAAAATAAAAATTGTTTCCCAGCTTATTATACTCAACAGCAATTTAGATAAGGTCAAGTTATACACATTACCAACCTGCGAATTTAAAAAATCCCAATTTACATTCAATTTTTCCAATAAAGTATATATGTTTTTATTCCTTTTACACACCTGTTAGGAGTATAAGGTATTCACCAAGTCTTTTCGACAAGTCTTCAGTTTCTTTAATAGTTATATTTACTAAACCGCTGATTTTTTACTCAGCCGTAGCTATTGTTAAAGATTATCAATGTACAGAATAATGATAATTTTGTGCGCCATCTATTATCTTACACAATTGTTACATAAGATATAAATTAATATATTCTTATTTTGTATTACGATATAAAGTATTAAGATACAATTCTACAATTTTACAAAATTTTTTTATTAGTTATAATCTCACCGGTATTCGAACGCGAAACTCTCCACTTGATTAACCGCCGTCCAAACCACCACTTCATTGGTTAGATAACAATAACGTATATAAGGTATATAAATATTAACTGTAAAATATTTTTAATTAAGTTTACATAGTTAATTAAATATTCATATACTTTTTTCTTATTACATTTAAAAAAATCCAAATTACATTAAATATTACCGTTCTTCTTTCTATTTTAATTCATCTGGTCACTTTATTTTCAAAATATATTTGGAATTAAAGTAATCTTGTATAATATTATAGAAAAATGATATTTCTTCAGGCAAAATATAAAATAAAAAAGAATATCTATCTAATTTTCCTTGTAAATTTTGAATGATGGTGGTATTGTAACAAATGATCCATATAAAAGATTTTTTTATAATAAAATTTTCCTTCCAGAAAAAAAAAACAGAAAATTTATTTTTTCAGGAAGTTGTTTTTCTTATTATTTTTGGATTTTTAATATTCTTAAATATGAAAAAAAAAAATATGAAATAGAACGTAAAAGGAAGTAAAAAACCAGTATAAAAATTGAAATATATCAAATATGTAGACCAATATACGAAAATGTGTTACATCTTAGAATATAATTGCTATCATATTTTTATTTTTCCGGTATTTTATTTTTTTTTATTTTTTTTTTTATTTTTCTTATTATCTTTTCAATATTTGTCATTTCTCATTCATTTTGATTGGGACAAGAAGAATAATATCCTGTCATAGTGATATTGATTTAGTTCCTAAAAAAGGATTTAACTTGTACAAAAAATAAAAAAAAAAATAAAAAAAACAGTAAACAATAATAATTGTGACAAAATTTTAAAGATAGGAAAGAAAATTAAATATAGTAGAAGCAAAATTATATAAAAATTATCTTAAGATACTTATACTAAAATATATAGATACTCCGTATTTATTTAAAAATTAGTAGGTAGTAAAAGAAGCTTAATGTACCTAAAAGAGGACATTTCCAAAATTTGACAATGTCAAGACTACATTAACACAGGTTAAAAAATACTATTGAATAAGAGGGGGAAAAAAACAGAAAGAGAATAAGATTGGATCTCTCACTGAAACTGGAGGACCTAGACTATACGGTCGACATGTGCTTGCTGGCGCATAGATTCTGCGACGCCCAACATAATGCATTACAACTTCAGCAAGCAGCATGCAAAGTCGGACTAGAAATCAATCCAGGAAAAACAAAGGCCATGACAATAAACAACAGCAATACAGAAACCATTACAATAGAAGGACATTCGGTCGATTATGTTGATAGCTTCTCCTACCTAGATAGCACACTAACAACAAAAGGGAAACAGAAGAAAATGTCATCAACAGTCTACGTAGAGCCAGAGCCGCCGTTAGTGAATTAGCCCTAATATGAAAAAGCGGTCAAATAACAAGGAAAACAATCGTTAGAATATTCAAAGCATGTGTAATATTAATACCTCTCTATGGTAGTGAAACTTGACAGACTACAAACAACATCAGCAAAAGCTTCAAGTATTCGCGAATAAATGCCAAAAAATCATATGCAGAATATTCTGGCCCAACACCATCAGTAATAGTGGCTTATGGCAGCTAACAGGCAAAGTACCAGTAAAGAGCCAAATCAAGCGCAGAAAATGGAGGTGCATAGGCACCCAAGGTAGTACCCCCAAGGTAGTAGAAGACGCGGCCAACCCAACAACCCCAGGCGTCGAACAGCCACGGCAGCACGAGGACTTTTACTCCATAACAGTAGGGATAACAGTATCAAAAGTTGGTTTCTAGGTAAAGCTTCTTTATCTTAAACGGTTAGTTTTGAACCCAGACAAAAGACAGACGGACAGAATGAAACATCAGCCACATTTTTTTCAAATAATGTTTTCGAAAACATTCTAAAAAGGGGGCGAAAAAACTAAAATAATATTTGTTTTATTCATCCAATAAAGGTGTGCTTACGTAGGTAGCTAGATTGTTTTTTCTCTAGAGAAAATATTTTTAATTTTTTATAACTGTAAAATTTTCCCAAAAAAAGAAATTTGACATTTTTTTTTTTTTTTTTGTAAAGTTTTAGAAAAATTTATTAAACTTTTTTTTGACTTTGAGTTCAAGTGAAAAAAAAACAAAAGGCTGTAATGTTTTATTTTACTTATATTACCTGGAAGGTCAAATATTTGTGTGTGAGTTTTACTAAGTAAATGAAAAAGTCCTTGAATTCATAATTCAAAAAAAGTATTTTTAAATTCATAACTATTTTTAAAAAAATTTGGGATCAAATATAAAAAAAAAATGGAATTGAAGAAGGGCCGAACTTCATCAAAGAAAACTTGTCACAATTTATTCATTTATTATTAAAAGAATTTTAAACTTTGAAAAAATTTTTATAATGTGTTATAACTAAAAATAATTTTACATTGTATCAAACTCTGCCCTATTCTTCTAATAAATTCTGACCGAAATTTAGACTAGTGTTTTAAAAGACTTTTTTATGTATACTGTATTTAGTATATATTGGGTTTTAATAGGGTAAACTGTACAACGTATTGAATTATATAAATTAAAAATAATTATATCATTTAATATGTGTATTTAATTGTAATTGATAAGTGTCTAAAAATGGTTCTTTGTTTATAGAATACTATTTAGACATCACTTTATCTTAGCAATTTATTATAAGGTTTATTAAATATTCTTCAAAATATACTTAACTAAATCTAATAAATTAATTATCCAATGAAATTTTCCTTTACTTACGAGGGACGTGGAAAGCGTCAAAAGCCACTTATAATAGCTGAGCGTAGTCCCCATTGGCGGTGTCCTAAGAGTCAAAAACCACAAACCTTTTTAAAACCAAACTTTAAACAGACAGGAGAACAGACGAAAGACACTGTGATCTGTGATACACCTCGATACAAATATACAACTTAGATCTAAGAATAAGAATGTAAAAGAATGATCTGGAAATATGTTTAGAAAATGTATGACTCTAGGATAATAGGGATGAATGGAAATTGAATGGCAGAATATGTCCTCAGTCCTAAGTTAATTCAAGTTAGTAGAAACTTTCATATCGTTGTATTAACGAATTCAACTGTCCAATGAAAGACTTAAGTTTAAATTACATATTATATAGGCACTGTTTATGTGCTGTTAAGGTTCTGTATTAATAAAGACTTCTATTATGCAATCAAACATGGGATCAAACATTGGAAGCATGGGAATTAGTTAAAATTAAATCGAAATTTCCTAAACTTTTTTAAATTATAAAAAAACAACATGATATTTCAAAACTCTAAGAACTACTTGCATATCTATGTTGTACTAATTTAAAAATCTTACTTTAAATTCATTGCTTTATCTTATAGTCATCCTTTCCAAAATAAGATTTTTTAATTTTAAACTAATTTGTATAAAAAAACTGCGGAATTTAAAATATTTTTTTTATGTTATTTAATTATTTAAATAGAATTTTTTTGGAGTAATTATTTTGTACTATAAATTAAAAATTTAAAAGTTTTACTGCATTCCATGATTAATGAGGTCAACTTCGTTAAAGAGTATAGCAATTCATTAAGAATGCGAGTTTCTATTTACTTATATTTTATCTTGTCTAGTTTCTTCACTCCATATTCAAGTTCCAAATTTAAATTAACTATTTAAAAAAAACACAAAATTCCAACGAAGCGTAGGAATAATGCACGGGGGGTTGCATTGAAAAACGAGGAAGAAAGAAAATATATCAGCAAATTTTTAATTTCCGTTAGTTTCTATTTCCATTTTTATGAGAAATTTTCAGTTTTGCAAAAAAAAATCTTCGCAATTTATTTTCTTTGAAAATTTAAAAAAAATGAGGAAGAGTGTGGTAGAGTAGACTGTGTCAACTCTGGGATACCCGTATGACCGTTATATAAACATTATATCATTTTTAAACATTAATTACTTTTGGCAAAATTTCAAACATACCAGCTTTATTAGCTGTAGTTTAATGCTCATATAAAAGAAGGAGTTGTATGGCAGCTACTCGAACCCTCTGCAGTAGACCAACCAAATTTTGCAGTAACTTTGGCCATCACACTAAACTATTTTTGGCAAAATTTCAAAGACCCAGCTTCAATAGGTATAGAGTAATGCTCATATAAAATAAGAAGTTGTATGGCAGCTACCCGAACCCATGGACCGAAACGGCTGGATTTAAATAGCGATGACGGCTATTGCAAAAAAACGGATTTGCGAAAATTTCAAGATCCTAGCTCCTTTCGTTTTTGAGTTATCGTGGTGACGGACGGACAGACGGACAGACGGACGGACAGACGGACGGACAGACGGACAGACGGACAGACGGACAGACGGACGGACGGACATACATAGCTAAATCGATTTATTTTTCGATTCTGATCCGATCCATACACTTGAGTCTATATCTACCCCCCCTCCTTCTCTGCGTCACAAACGTAATGGCAAATTTATTATACCCTTGGACTATATAGTCATACGGGTATAAAAATGGCTTTCCTTTTTTAATTTTTTTTTTAGAGTTTTGTTCGGGAAATAGTCAATCAAAGCTAGTCCAGCTCAAAGCACAATTAAAAAAACAAGAATAAAAAAAAAAAACCAAGCAGAAACAAAATTTAAATTTAAGCGGAATTTATTACTGAAGTTTGGTTTTTTTTTCTTCAGAATTGAATCTGTTTCTCATTTTTATTTGACGTTTCTGATGGACTCGATTTTTATTGGTTATCAATAGAGGTTAATTTTTTTCCAGAATTTTGAAAGACTTTATCATCTTTATTTATTTAAAATTTGGATTTGCAAAAATTCACAAAAAAGTGGACATTAAAATTCTTCGGATCAAAATACTTTCTACAACTTAAAAATGAAGTTCGTTCGTTCAAAAAATTAATTAAAGAATACATTCTTCATTGGAGGTCTGATAGAGGAAGTAATCTGCTCTTTCTATTGCATGGTGTACTCATTCGACGATTTCACATTGATATAAAGTTTGAAAAAGTGTGGTTAAATTAAATTCAATTGAAATAATTCACGTACTTTTAGGAAGCCTGAGTTATTGTTTTTTTTTTGTTATTGTTTTTCAAAAATGGAAATGTAATTGTATTAATTGTTACTGTATTAATTGTAATTTTATTACTTAAATTTAAGGACTTTTGAAGCCTGTTACGGCTACCCAATTTTTGCCAAATCTTTAATTTATAAAATCATGGTCTGCGCTTATGTGCAAAAATCTCAGGTTACAATTTTGGATGCGAACATAATATCTACCGCTTATTATATTTCATATATATATAGCGGTTGGTGAAAAAACTAGAATCGGGTAATAAGTTTTTCGCTTCAGGACCATAATAAGTATTGGTTTCAAATTGGTGTTTACCAAAATCAGATATTTAAAAAAAAAGAAGAACAAAACGCAACAAAAAGAATGTGATGATTAAAGAATTGAAGATAAATTTTTACTTGGTGTTATAAAAATGATTCAGTATGAAATTGAAGCTATTGAAAATTCTGTTTCTATTGGAGACTTCAACAAATTAAAATAAAATAATAATTCAAAGTACCTACACATATATATATAAAAAAAAAATATTATATAAAGTCATTATTTAAATCATCTTTAGTCAAGTACATATATATGTACTTGAATAAATATTTGATTTTTTTTAAGAGAGTGGTTATTTTTTTAAAGCTTCTTAAAATCAAATTTTTCAAATGCATTTTTTTATTTTATATATACTTTTATTTTTATTTTTTTTTATTATATAAATAACAGTAAAAAATGTATCTAAAGTACTCTTTAATCATCCAAGCGAAAAAATTTAAAAATATTGAAAAAAAAAATTATTTTAAAAATGTCATTATTGTGTTGAGCGAAAAAATTGAAAAAAAAAAAAAAAAACTTAATGAAAAATGAACAAATATAGAAGTATTCATAGCTTGTTTATTTGATACGAATAAAAAATCAAATTAACATTTAAAACTGAGATTTCGTAAAAGGACATCTTTTAAAATATTCACAATTTTTGTAGAATTTTTTTGTTTAATTTAAAAAAGTTTTAATTAAAAGAAAATTGAAAGAAATCAAAAGATTGTATGTTTTGTAATTGTAACTTTTAAATAAAAGATAGATTTATTAATGTACTAAGTTTAAAAAAACTGGTTTTATAATTATTCAGCCAAACTTGAGTTTAAATCCTTTTAATATGTTAACAATTTGTTTTAAGGGGGAACCGGATAATGTCTTAGCATTCCCCGAAAATCCTACTCTAAAAGTGATGTTCGATTTATTGAACTTACAATATTTTTTTTAATATAAGCAATTTCATTAGATTTTCTCTAACAGAAAGTGCCTTTATATGGGAATTCTTTTATTTCATAAATTGCATACATTTAGGTGCACATAAATTAATTTTAGTGAAAAATACAATAGAAATTATGCAACAGCTGTGTAAATTTCTATCACAATAACAGAATATTAAAACTACAACCAAAAAAAAAAAAGCTGAAATAAAATTACGGAAAATATTTTTTATATGTTATATATTTTATAATTACACAGTTAAATAATTTATAACTTTATTAAAAACAATTTTAATATACAAGTTAAAGAAATTGAGTTAAGGAGAGAACCGCATGATATCTTAATATTCATCTCATAAAATCCTCCTTTTAAAAAGCCTTTTAGAGTTTTATATATTTTTATTTTAACTATGTTTAATATTATATTGCATTTCCTTTATCAAAAATTATATGAACTTTATAATTTTGTTTATGCCATAAATTGCATACTTTTAGGTGCACAAACATTAATTTTGAGAAAAAACCTAAAAGAAATTATGGAAAAGTACAGAATTTCAGTAACAACAGACAGACACAAAATTTTAAAATTTTTTTCAAAATATTTAGTATAAAATTTATAAAATTAAGTACATAAATTTAAATAAAATGAAATGTAAAAAAAAAAAAAAAAATATGGAATTTCAAATCTGAAGAGATTATAGTTCAGAAAAAATATTTTGAATTGTATCTATAGTTTTTTTTTCGTAGCATTCTATAGATGAAATTTGTTTTAAAACGGACTGTAGTCAGTTTATTTATTTATTTTATATATTTTTTTTTGCAAAAATGTTAGCTAAAATATTTCTAAATCGTTTAAATAAATTAGCTATTTTTTTGTTATATATTTGTTATATATTTTCATTTACTTGTTTAATTTTTTTTTTTTGGAATCGATTGGCTATTTTACATTTAGTATTCAAAAGAAAGTTTATATAGAGATTTTTTCTTTAACTAAGAGCATGAAGTGCATACCATTTTAAAGTTTCACTCGTATTAAAAAATATGCAATTTTTTTTTTGCATATTAATAAGTTTTAAATGAAAATTTTTTTTAAGTGTATTGCAATAGAATTGAATAACAAAATATGAATATTAAGATAATTAAATTATTTTTAAGTTTCTTTTTCATGATTTTTCAATTTAAGTACATAAGATTGTATTTAAAACTTTGTTTGTCTAAATTATCAAATTTAATTTGATTCCACTTTTGGAACTAAAAATAGTTTTACAATTAATATAATTATAATTACAAAGGGTACAATAAATAAATTATTCTTTTTTAAATATATAATTAGTAATTACATATTCCATTTCAATTTACTACTATAGAAAAGTTTAATTCCTATATTTATTAGATACATTTTTTTTTTGCATCAAATTATATTTTTGAATTAAAATAGATGGATTTTATTTTGTCGGACGGACAGACGGACAGACGGACGGACAGACGGACGGACAGACGGACAGACGGACAGACGGACAGACGGACGGACGGACATACATAGCTAAATCGATTTATTTTTCGATTCTGATCCGATCCATACACTTGAGTCTATATCTACCCCCCCTCCTTCTCTGCGTCACAAACGTAATGGCAAATTTATTATACCCTTGGACTATATAGTCATACGGGTATAAAAATGGCTTTCCTTTTTTAATTTTTTTTTTAGAGTTTTGTTCGGGAAATAGTCAATCAAAGCTAGTCCAGCTCAAAGCACAATTAAAAAAACAAGAATAAAAAAAAAAAACCAAGCAGAAACAAAATTTAAATTTAAGCGGAATTTATTACTGAAGTTTGGTTTTTTTTTCTTCAGAATTGAATCTGTTTCTCATTTTTATTTGACGTTTCTGATGGACTCGATTTTTATTGGTTATCAATAGAGGTTAATTTTTTTCCAGAATTTTGAAAGACTTTATCATCTTTATTTATTTAAAATTTGGATTTGCAAAAATTCACAAAAAAGTGGACATTAAAATTCTTCGGATCAAAATACTTTCTACAACTTAAAAATGAAGTTCGTTCGTTCAAAAAATTAATTAAAGAATACATTCTTCATTGGAGGTCTGATAGAGGAAGTAATCTGCTCTTTCTATTGCATGGTGTACTCATTCGACGATTTCACATTGATATAAAGTTTGAAAAAGTGTGGTTAAATTAAATTCAATTGAAATAATTCACGTACTTTTAGGAAGCCTGAGTTATTGTTTTTTTTTTGTTATTGTTTTTCAAAAATGGAAATGTAATTGTATTAATTGTTACTGTATTAATTGTAATTTTATTACTTAAATTTAAGGACTTTTGAAGCCTGTTACGGCTACCCAATTTTTGCCAAATCTTTAATTTATAAAATCATGGTCTGCGCTTATGTGCAAAAATCTCAGGTTACAATTTTGGATGCGAACATAATATCTACCGCTTATTATATTTCATATATATATAGCGGTTGGTGAAAAAACTAGAATCGGGTAATAAGTTTTTCGCTTCAGGACCATAATAAGTATTGGTTTCAAATTGGTGTTTACCAAAATCAGATATTTAAAAAAAAAGAAGAACAAAACGCAACAAAAAGAATGTGATGATTAAAGAATTGAAGATAAATTTTTACTTGGTGTTATAAAAATGATTCAGTATGAAATTGAAGCTATTGAAAATTCTGTTTCTATTGGAGACTTCAACAAATTAAAATAAAATAATAATTCAAAGTACCTACACATATATATATAAAAAAAAAATATTATATAAAGTCATTATTTAAATCATCTTTAGTCAAGTACATATATATGTACTTGAATAAATATTTGATTTTTTTTAAGAGAGTGGTTATTTTTTTAAAGCTTCTTAAAATCAAATTTTTCAAATGCATTTTTTTATTTTATATATACTTTTATTTTTATTTTTTTTTATTATATAAATAACAGTAAAAAATGTATCTAAAGTACTCTTTAATCATCCAAGCGAAAAAATTTAAAAATATTGAAAAAAAAAATTATTTTAAAAATGTCATTATTGTGTTGAGCGAAAAAATTGAAAAAAAAAAAAAAAAAACTTAATGAAAAATGAACAAATATAGAAGTATTCATAGCTTGTTTATTTGATACGAATAAAAAATCAAATTAACATTTAAAACTGAGATTTCGTAAAAGGACATCTTTTAAAATATTCACAATTTTTGTAGAATTTTTTTGTTTAATTTAAAAAAGTTTTAATTAAAAGAAAATTGAAAGAAATCAAAAGATTGTATGTTTTGTAATTGTAACTTTTAAATAAAAGATAGATTTATTAATGTACTAAGTTTAAAAAAACTGGTTTTATAATTATTCAGCCAAACTTGAGTTTAAATCCTTTTAATATGTTAACAATTTGTTTTAAGGGGGAACCGGATAATGTCTTAGCATTCCCCGAAAATCCTACTCTAAAAGTGATGTTCGATTTATTGAACTTACAATATTTTTTTTAATATAAGCAATTTCATTAGATTTTCTCTAACAGAAAGTGCCTTTATATGGGAATTCTTTTATTTCATAAATTGCATACATTTAGGTGCACATAAATTAATTTTAGTGAAAAATACAATAGAAATTATGCAACAGCTGTGTAAATTTCTATCACAATAACAGAATATTAAAACTACAACCAAAAAAAAAAAAGCTGAAATAAAATTACGGAAAATATTTTTTATATGTTATATATTTTATAATTACACAGTTAAATAATTTATAACTTTATTAAAAACAATTTTAATATACAAGTTAAAGAAATTGAGTTAAGGAGAGAACCGCATGATATCTTAATATTCATCTCATAAAATCCTCCTTTTAAAAAGCCTTTTTGAGTTTTATATATTTTTATTTTAACTATGTTTAATATTATATTGCATTTCCTTTATCAAAAATTATATGAACTTTATAATTTTGTTTATGCCATAAATTGCATACTTTTAGGTGCACAAACATTAATTTTGAGAAAAAACCTAAAAGAAATTATGGAAAAGTACAGAATTTCAGTAACAACAGACAGACACAAAATTTTAAAATTTTTTTCAAAATATTTAGTATAAAATTTATAAAATTAAGTACATAAATTTAAATAAAATGAAATGTAAAAAAAAAAAAAAAAATATGGAATTTCAAATCTGAAGAGATTATAGTTCAGAAAAAATATTTTGAATTGTATCTATAGTTTTTTTTTCGTAGCATTCTATAGATGAAATTTGTTTTAAAACGGACTGTAGTCAGTTTATTTATTTATTTTATATATTTTTTTTTGCAAAAATGTTAGCTAAAATATTTCTAAATCGTTTAAATAAATTAGCTATTTTTTTGTTATATATTTGTTATATATTTTCATTTACTTGTTTAATTTTTTTTTTTTGGAATCGATTGGCTATTTTACATTTAGTATTCAAAAGAAAGTTTATATAGAGATTTTTTCTTTAACTAAGAGCATGAAGTGCATACCATTTTAAAGTTTCACTCGTATTAAAAAATATGCAATTTTTTTTTTGCATATTAATAAGTTTTAAATGAAAATTTTTTTTAAGTGTATTGCAATAGAATTGAATAACAAAATATGAATATTAAGATAATTAAATTATTTTTAAGTTTCTTTTTCATGATTTTTCAATTTAAGTACATAAGATTGTATTTAAAACTTTGTTTGTCTAAATTATCAAATTTAATTTGATTCCACTTTTGGAACTAAAAATAGTTTTACAATTAATATAATTATAATTACAAAGGGTACAATAAATAAATTATTCTTTTTTAAATATATAATTAGTAATTACATATTCCATTTCAATTTACTACTATAGAAAAGTTTAATTCCTATATTTATTAGATACATTTTTTTTTTGCATCAAATTATATTTTTGAATTAAAATAGATGGATTTTATTTTGTGCAAAAATAATTGAACTTATTTATCTGTAGTTAATGATCAATTAAAATTTTAATTATTGGATGTACATAATTAGAATTTATTTAAAGATTTTAAATTATATTAATAGCCTAAATGTTATATCTATCTAGTATTTCGAGTATTAAATAATTTAGGTGATACACTTTATTACGTAATAACACGGTGGTTAAAGTGCTGAACTCTTATTTGACTGGTCTAGGCTCAAACATCAATAAAAGTAGAAATTGTTTTTCATCGGGAGTACCACATTATATGATTATCATTCGGTAATGCATTTAGATTATTAGGAAGAATTATTAAATTTTTCAATACTCACTTTTTCAAAATTCGCAAACATTTAGTTTTTCATTAAAAAATTTAATTTCTAGATGCCTTGTATCTCATATCTGTAAAGAGAAGAATAAAAATTATTTTTAATTATTAAAATGTGAGAATATAATTATTTTTAAAAAAAAAGTTTCAAAGTTCGAAATTGCTATCAATATTAAAACAATATTTCAAATTAAAATCAATAATAGGATTGAATTAGTCAAAAGAAAGGAAGAAGTAGTAAAAATAATTAAAATAGAATTTGTATTTAGAATTATATAATTCATAATTTTATTTCTTAAAGATACAGTTTTGCTAATAATGTGATTTTTGTTTTTATTTTTTTTTTTCTAACTAAACGCTAGGAACGAAATCCTGTATACATAACATGAAGGTTTAGTTGGAAAGGGAAGGAAAATAGGATATTAGAGTAGGAGGTAGGTTGCAAATGAATCTGAAAAGATTCGTTTTGAATTTTTGAAAGTTGTAGTATGGGACATTATTAAAAGAAGGGAACACATTAGATGGAAGCATGTTCCACATCTTAGCAGTTCTCACGACAAATGAGTTTCCATAACCAGTTTTAAACCATCTTGGAATTTCCGTAGTGTAGAAATGAACACTTGCTGTTACGTTGGAATTGTTTAAGAGGAGGCATATTTGATTTAGATTCAATAGAGCAAGTGTCATTTCCTACGAGATATCTATAAAACAGAGAGAAGAAGATTACATTAAGGCTTAGGCTAAGTGGCATTAAGTTGTCAGAGTACTAAGCCTAAGCCTTAATGTAAATGTATTGAAATTAATTATAGAATATATTCATATTATATTAATTTTGCGTCTATGTATTCATTTCTACAGTATCCCAGGTTTTTTAGAACATCTTATCAAATTAAGAAATATGAACCTGTGGTTCAGATTCAGAAATGCGCATACTTTGTTCATAGATTTTACAACCTGTCTATAAATTATAGTTTTTTTTTCAAAGTTTTGTTGTTAGTAAATATAGTACTTAAATACTACCTTTCTTAATGGTTAGCTTTTTTTTGGGTTTAGGAAGCTTATCTGGTCCCTTTGACCATAACCTGAATAGCTCATTAAAAGACTCCTATTAAGGCTGTTCGATTTTATAATTAAGTTTATTTCATAAAGTTCAGAAACCTTACGATTTGTGCAGGTTGCTTATCTGCTAGATTGTATGGATCATTTCATTTATCACAAGCTGTTTAGAGTCACTAATTTGGCAAAAAAATTTAATTTTAGAAAAATAATTTAATTTAAACAAAAAGCAAATAGTTAAATAGCTTTTACTAATATATATATATATATACATGTATATATTATATATTTAATAAAAATAATTAAAAACCCTTAAATATTTAATATTTTTGTTAGGCAAAACTTCCGCAAAGGGGTTGTGAGCTATCAAAATGACGTCATCACATAACGGTACTAAATATCTCAAAGTTTCCGAATATATATACCATTAGTGGCGATGGCGCCATCTAGCGGTCAAAAAATGCATTACAAAATGTTCCTAAGACTTTGTAGCATTTTAATTAAAATGTTATATTTTTCCTGTTAGTCCATAAACTGGAACCAACATCTTACAATATTGTAAGGCATGATATTGTCTTTCATAAACATCTTGTTTCATCTGGATCGGTGCTACCATTTTTGAGATATTGCAATTTAAAATGAAAATTTAAAAAAAAAAAAAAAAAAAATCAAACTTTCAAAAAAACTACTATAACTGTGAAATTTTCAAAACCACCCTGTATTATTATTATACCATTAGAAAGTTCTCTTAAAACTCTTTCCAACGGTATATAATAAGTATAGCATATGTTGACAAATAGCCCCACCAGAGAACATAAATGCAAAAATGACGCAACAATTTTATTAAAAAATACATTTTCATACTTTATTTGTCACAAATTTATTTTGCCTTTTTGGCAAATTTAAAAATGTAAGAATGCATTTTAGGTTTGGATACAATATTGAGTTTGGTTCTGACAATTTGTTTTGAGGGATTTTGGAGGTGACAACCTCAAAGTTTTAAAATTTTTTTTATTTAAATATATATGTAAAAATATAATTAGAAAGGCCCTTAGGCTACAAAATCAGAAGTAATTTTATTTGTGAAAATAGAAGCAATTTAATTTTCCAAACTTTTTTATTTAAATAGTTAGGAAGAAGTTTTAGAGTTGGTTTCAAAAGCAGGGTTTTACGCTTTTTCCAAGAATATTTATATATGTGTATATGTGGGATTCTCAATTAGGAGGGATTTTAGAGTTGGATTCAAAACCAGGATTGCCCCCTTTTCCAGAATATTTATATTTATTAATTAGGGTTGATTATTTTTTGTATGAAATAGCTATGCCGAATTCTCATACACTTCTTTTCATTATAGTGTTGGATTCAAAATCTAGTTTCAATAATTGAGTTAGCGGGGGTTGCCGCCCCCGTAATGAAAATATAATATTATTTAACATGTTTTATTACAGTGTATTAAAAAAATTAGAAACTTATTAATTTTTTTAATGAATTAGGTATCCGAATTCTTATACCATTCTTTTCATTTTAGTGTTGGATTCAAAATCTAGCTTCAATAATTGAGTTAGCGGGGGTTCGGGGGCGGCAGCCCCCGTAATGAAAATATAATATTATTTAACATGTTTTATTACAGTGTATTAAAAAAAATTAGGAACTTATTAATTTTTTGAATGAATTAGGTATCCGAATTTTTATACCATTCTTTTCATTTTAGTGTTAGAATTTGTATCAATTTTACTATATGGCTTTATTTCGTAAAATTTTAGAAAATGATATGGCTTTATTTCGCATTCAAATGCGAACAACCTGTTCGCCCAACCAACGAAAGGGCCCAACGAAAAGGCTAAATAAAACGTTATACAGGTTGTTGGAACAGTATAAGCGTAATTTTATATCCAACTCAAAACCCTGTCAATCTTCAAAATCTTAGTATATAAATATTCTGGAAAAAGGGTATAATTCTGACTTTATAACCAACTCTAAGGTCCTTTCTAATTATACTTTACATACATATAAATACCTCAAAAATCTTCTAAACAAAACCCAACTCAATATTGTATCAAACTATAAAGTACATTCTTAAATTTTAAAATAAATATTTCAAATGGAAAACAAAAAGGCAAAATAAATTTATGACAAATAAAGTATGAAAATGTATTTTTTAATAAAATTGTTGCGTCATTTTTGCATTTATGTTCTCTGGTGGGGCTATTTGTCAACATATGCCATACTTATTATATACCGTTGGAAAGAGTTTTAAGAGACCTTTCTAATGGTATAATAATAATACAGGGTGTTTTTTAAAATTTCACAGTTATAGTAGTTTTTTTGAAAGTTTGATTTTTTTTTTTTTTTTTTTTAAATTTTCACTTTAAATTGCAATATCTCAAAAATGGTAGCACCGATCCAGATGAAACAAGATGTTTATGAAAGACAATATCATGCCCTACAATATTGTAAGATGTTGGTTCCAGTTTATGGACTAACAGGAAAAATATAACATTTTAATTAAAATGCTACAAAATCTTAGGAACATTTTGTAATGCATTTTTCGACCACTAGATGGCGCCATCGCCACTAATGGTATATATATTCGGAAACTTTGAGATATTTAGTACCGTTATGTGATGACGTCATCTTGATAGCTCACAACCCCTTTCCGGAAGTTTCACCTTTTGTTAAATCATTAAAAAAAATTTTCAATATGTCAAAGATATATTAAATACAAATTATCAATGCATAAATTATATGTCAGATTAATACATTAAGTTTATTATTAATTATATAGAACCGTATGTGTCTATTATACAAATTAATTTATTTATTTTATATTATATGCATGAATATCAACACACGTTTCATATTGAATTTACATAAATATATGTATACCAAATCACTTAACATCTTAATTTAATTAAATTAAAGAGTTTTTATTTTTTGCCTCTAATCGATAAAATCTAAAATTTCATCCTACATTTATACCTCTACAACTATTTTATTAATACAAATAATATAAAATGAGGAAGAGACTGGAGTAGGCTGTGCCAACTATGGGATACCAGCACGAGTTTAATATAAATATTATAATATTGATAAACTAAATTTTGTAAAGACAGTGGGTATAACACCTGACTACTATTGGAAATATTTCACACACCCAATTGTGTAATATACAATCATAACAGTCACATTTTTTTAGCAGCTACATAAACCTCACGACCAAAGTTGTCAGTAGCAGTTGTCAAAAAAAATTGTGTTGGAGCTATATTCACTTCACACTGAGCAAACTCTCTCAATTATAATAGCAAATATAGCTCAATTTGTATTGTATTTAATTGTTGGAGTTGTGTTTATGTGTGCGTAAGAATATTCGCACAAATAAACACACTTCAATTTAACCTTTATCCCGTCTTCTTATAGTATTACAAACGTCAAATTAAATCTTGTATAATCTTAAAACTGTAGTTAGTACAGGAATAAACACGTTATAAGAAAACGTGAATTTTACTTAAAAATAAACAATGAAAGATCAACTTAATATTAACAATAGATTTTAATATTCAGTTCAATAAAAGCAGATCTTCTAAAAAATAAAAATAAAAAAAAATAAAAAAAATAGCAACAATATAATTTCCCGTCATTTGATACTTTTTTAACTAATTCATTCATTCAATAGAAAATTCATATCTTAGCACATTTGGTTGATTCTATTATACTTATACACTAGCACAATACAAATTCATTCACAATATCAAAAAAAAAAATACAAAAAAAAAATTTTTAAAGAATAGCGTTTAAATAAAGTTATTGAAAAGCATTAAAGGTGTGATTTTTTTTACACGTTACTTGATTTAAATGAAAATTATGCGTGTAGGTTGTTACAGATTGATAAAGAATCAAAATAAAAAAGAAAATAAAATAATAAAATAAAAACACCTTTGTAAAATTGCTTCTGTTATCGGCAATAATCATTAAACTCTAATCAAGTTGAAATCTTATATGAGTTGATTTCTTTTTTTTTTTTTTACTTTGAAATTTTTTTTTAAACAGAGTCGTATAAAAGAAATTGACTGGATTTTATCTTGTAAATTTTTATGAATACTTTAACTTATTGTAATTGAAATCGAGGGATTAATTTACAAATTTTTACTAATGATTTTAATATTGGATTTGAATTTTTTTTAATTTAAAGGTGGCTGGCATAGTTTTAGGATTCGTAACCAGAAAATTACATATTAATATTGAACGACTGCGGCGGTGCTTTTTAACAAATTTGGGTTTTAAAGTTATTATAAAAATTTTACGCATTAGGTTAAAAATGGTAATTATTTACACAGTAGCTGGAGCTATTTCATTAAAGTATAAGATTAATATTTAAACAAACTTTAAGATGATAATATATGTATTTGTCATTGGTATACAGATTGTCTCTGTAATATAATGTTTCCCAGGTCATCTGTTAAAGTAAAAAGTTTAAGAACAGTTCAAAAGCAGAAAACATATACTTTTAATATTATGCATATATAATTTTAAAGTTCGTATATAGAACTTTTTTTTTTTTTTTTTTTTTTTTTGTAAGTAAGTGCTAACTATGCAACTGTTAGGCTAATAAGCCTGTCTATCCCATGGAACAGGGGGTCATATTATATTCGTGTTAATAGAATTGGTCTTATTGAATTCCAACATACAATTTAAACATGAGATAGTACTAGTCCTTATAACACATATAGAAACGAAAATTTTCAATATTTACAGTTCCATTTTTTGTTTATATTGTAATATTTTGTATTTGAGTTATATGGTATTCTATATCTGCGAGTTATATTATTCAATTAAATAATTTGTTTATATTTTGCATTAGTTTATATTGATATATAAATGTATTTTTTTATTAAATATATATAATTATTAATTATTCATTATGCCATTAATTTGAACCCAATGGAGAATGGTAGCTGAGTCGAGTCGAAAACTAGAAAAGTTTTTTTCACTTTTATTAGGACTTTAACCCGGGCCTTTCCGCATGAAAGGTGGGCACTCAACCACTGTGCCACCCAGCTGTTAATTATTGATTGCTGGGTGGCACAGTGGTATATTCAAATTATTGATTTTTTTGTGATTAAAAATAGTTAAATAACTGTTTAAATATTTTTTGTTATTTCAATTATTTTAACATGTATACTATATAAAAGTTTGATCGAAACATTTACGGTTGTTTATATTAATTATATATAAAAAAAAATTAAAAAATTAAAAAGCCAGCTGTATTGTATTCATATTAATTTTGCGTAACAGTTTAGTATGTTTAAATTTTCATTTATAACGATGATTTACTTTAGGCACCCTCTGTACACTCATATGACCAGTATAAAATTATAAAAGGAGTTAATTTGTAATCTATAATACTTGCTTTATATTTCAACTACCAATTTTTTTTTTTAAATAAATCTTTTATAATGCAAAAACCATTAAAATGAGAATTTCTTTAATAAATTACAAAAACAAGTTAAATAAAAGACGGTATTACAAAACTCAAGTAGTTTTTGAAATTTAAAATTGGTATTTTTAGGAAAATTTACTATATTCTTAAGCTAGGCATAAGCGTTTATATGTACTGAAAATTTAATTTTATATAAATTAGAAAATTTTGAAATAAGGCAGATCGCGTTCGAATATACGAATGTATAGTAGAAAACTACCAAAATGAATTTTTATTTTATTATTATCGGCTATTCACCATTTACATCTCTTATATGGAGTCTATACTAAAAAGTTACATTAAAACAATTATATTCATACATATTTTAAGAAGTAACACATAAAATATTTCTTGAGTTTTCAACTCAAACCATTTAGACCTCTTCATTTTATGTATTTTCCAAAAAGTTTGAATAACGGTAAATTAAAGTATGGCAGGACTATACATAAATGTAACACATTTTAAAGTTAAAATCACGCTATAGTTTGGCAATTCCAGATTGAAAATACATTTTATAGAACTTTTGTCATACGAGTACCAATTAATATATTATAGGAAGGCTGCAGCTCTGTAAAGGGTGGGACTTCAGTAAGAAGTTCGTCCATTAAAATAAGTTATTTGGAATATCTATCCTTTATTAAATCCCATTTTCTTTATATAAAATTTTGTAAAAGTTTTGTAAATATACGGACAAATGGATACGGACAGACGGACAGAGTAAAACTATGGAATACATATTTTTCAAAATATTTTTAAAATCTGCTAAAATCCATAATATATGTAAATTTTATAAATAAATAAATAAATAAATCTGTAAATTTGATATAATAAAGAAAAATCACTTATTATTATTGCATTAAGTTATTCATGTCAAGAAAGGCGTTAAAATCAGATCAGCGTTAGTGTAACAAATTTAATGTATGGGGATTTGTGTAAGTGCATCATAGTGTTTTTTTTTTCAATACATAGAAATATAAAATCTTAAATAGTTTTTTGATTACCAACATTTTAAATCAATAAAATTTTTAATATTTTTTTTTTTTTTTATTTTAATTTCATTTTATTTACGATTCTAAAAATTTATTATTTTATATTTTTATTTTTTTATCCAAAATAAAATAAAAAAAAAAAAAATTTAAATTAAAAGTTTTTTCTTAAAAAAAAAAAAAAAACAATTTCAGTGTTGCGCAATATAATAGTACTACATAAAAACCCAAATAATGCTGGTTCTTTCTTTTAAATTTTTTTTTTTTACAACAGATAGTATTGTTTAGTTCCAAAATATAAAAAAACAAAATCTGTAGGTTTATTTTTTAAATAAAAAAATTTTTTATTATAATTCTAACATACCTACATACAAACATGTGAATTATAATATTTACAATTCCATAAAAAATGATGATGAAAAAAATTGCGTGTACGAAATGTTTCAATTTTTTAATTTTTTTTTTTAAATAAAAAATGAAAATAATAATCTGTTTTTAAATATACTATAATATTACCGTTATTTTATTATTATTTTACTGTTATTATAACATACAATTCCGTTTTTTTGTTTTTTTATATACCCTATTTCGATTAAAAATAAATAAAAAAATTGATATTATTACTATTGATGGATATCGATATGTATTTAATAAATTAAATTTAGTTTTATATTAAGCACACAAAAAAAATAACGGTATTTAGTTTATTTTTAGATATGGGTCTTTACAATAAGTACCTTATATTAATACCCCAAAATAAGTAACGTTTAAAAATAACGTTGTTTTAAAATTTTTTTTTAGAATTTATGTACATTCCTATATACATACGGCTACATTGACTGAAATTTTATAGAAGCCCATTGAAGCTTAAACTGTCCCAATATCTTTAGTAATAAGAACTTAATTTAAGCTTAAGATAAGTACTTAATCGATATGATAAATTAGAATGTAACAGAATAAGTCAATGTAAATTGAATAATCTCAAGGTAACCGAAGGTTATATCTTATATATTCAAAAATTTTTTCTTGCGTCCAGGAAGAAGGATTTTATTGGCTAGAAATGGAAAACAATTTGGATTAGATGAAGACCACAGGAAACAATAGAGTACTATTTAAGAAACTAATGATTCTACTTGCTACAACAAGGATTTAGAAATTTATATCTGTAAACTAAAATCTAAGGATTCCATTTAGTGTTTAGTGATATCAATAAGACTTTGGTATATAAGACTTTTGGAACATACACACATGCCAAAGAATAATGAACAAAAGCTGGTGTAATTTAATATCCTCTGGAAAAAAGTCCCAAAAAGAAATTAAAGAAAAAGTGTTAGATAAATTTGTCAGGTAGCAGCCCTTTGTTGCCAAAATTAGTATCTAAGGGGAAAAAAAAAAATTTGATCATAATCTTCTAGAATAATAAGTTTAATTTAACTGTATTTTCAGGTTAAAAATTTTTTAAAACGTTAACAAGGTTTAATATAAACCGTTAGTTTTAGCAGAACTTTTTGTTTAAAAAGCCCAAGGAAGCAATGGTTAAGACTAGATGTTTTCAAATAAGAATTTTAAAAATCTCACTCGAATACTGCAGAAGAGTGCATTGTTTTGTATGATAAAATATATATAAGAAGTGATCATTTGATAAAGTTTATTTTTTTTTTTTTTTTAAATGCTAACTGATCAATTGTTAGAAGAATAAGTCTGTCTATACCATATGTACATGTTGGAACTGGGTGTCATATTATATTCATGTTATTAGAATTGGTCGTATTGAATTCCACATACAATTTAAACATGAGATAGTACTAGGCCTTATAACATATATAAACGTTTTAGATTTTCAATTCAATAGATACAATTCTATATTTTTCTTATGTTGCAATAATATTGTATCTGTGAGATATATTATTCAATTAAATTATTTGTTTATATTTTTATATTAATGTATTTTTTATTAGAGATATATAATTATTAATTACACCATTAAATTGAACCCAATGGTGAATGGTAGCGGAGTCGAGTCGAAAATTTTTTTTGACTTTCACTAGGATTCGAATCCGGGCATGAAAGGCCGGCACTTAACCACTGTGTCACCCAGCCATTATAAATCTAAACAAAGATAGGTACAACAAGATACATGTGTCACAAGTATTTAAAAAATTTAAATCTATACCAAAGTACTAAATATAAAAAACTATTAAGTGTACAAAAGTAGGTAGTGGGAAACCACTTTAATCGGAGGGTAGTTATAAAAATTTATAATTCGTGTGTTTTTAGCACATTTTCAAAAAATTTTGTAAAAATGTGCCTATATAGCTTCACTCTGTCCGTCCGTCCGTCCGTCCGTCCGTATGTTTACAAAAACTTTTACACCGTTTGAAATAGAGAAAAGAAATTTTAACCATGGGTAGTTTTTGCAAAAAAAATAATTTCGTAGAAGAATTTTTTTCTGTAGCCCCACCGGTTACGGGGCTACAGCCCCCCAAATTTGGAAAAAGCCCTATATTTAAATTGTTATAACAAGAGTTCTGTTACATATATTTTCAATCTGAAAACGGCAAATGATAGCTGGTTTTATAAACTTTTTACAAGGCAAATGTTTAGGGTTGCCATACGGTACTAAAATTTAACATTACGAAAGACTCAATTTTCGCAAAATTTTTGGCCACACATATCTTCTGAGCTAGGGTCTTGAAATCTTGGGAGAAGTTAGATCCTAAAAAAATAGTAGGAGTCAGTTAACAAAATTTTTTTGTCAAGCCCCCTGTTTAGGAGCTATAAGGGCCCGAAAATTGAAATTATGCTATTTTTAAGCACCTGTAACTTGAATACCTGTCCAATTTTTTTTTATTAATATACAAAATTTAAAGGTCCAACATTATATTTTAACATATGTTAAAAGTTTTTCTTAAATTTAAAAGGGGTTCCTTAAATTGAAGAAAGTGTCTCTCAGTTTTACCCATTTTTGCTTAGATAATAAAATTCTAAGTAAAATTTCAAATTTTTGTGGAATTCACAATTTAATTCCTAGAACCTAAAAAATTAGAGGATGAGGGAGGGGGGGTTTATGAGTTGAAGTTAGATTCCTGAGAAATTTACCAACCTTTCCCATTGAAGGGCTATAACAACTTTTGAATAAAAAATTTACTGTTAGGAGTAAATTTTATAAGTCAGTAGTAACTATTTCCAAGTAAATATTTCCAAAGTTAAACTCAGTATGTTATACAATATAATTTTGAAAATGTGCTTTTTTAAAAACCCTTGGTTTTTTTTCATCACTTGTTTTTTTAATTTTATTTATACTTATATATTATAGTTTATTACTTTTACAATAAAATTATGGAAATATATTGTTTTCCTATTATTATTATTTTTTTAATAAAAATATAAATATAAGAATTATAGTTGTATAAAAAAATTTTATTTTATGAATGAAAATTTATCTTTTATTGTACATAAAATTTATTATAATAATATTCCATAAAAACATATTTTGATTTATTATATTTCCAAATAAAAAACGGAAACAAAACCTAAAATACTTTTATTTTAACTACGATTATAAAATATAACTATTATTACAAACTATTTATGCTGTTTAAATATTAGTTTAGGAATAAAATAAAAGGTTTTTTTATATTAATGTTCATAGTAGAACGTTAAAAATTAATGTTAATCACAGTACCTATAAAAGACTTAAAGTTAAAGTATATTACAATCGATTTTAGATTGTAAATTATATTTAATAGTATCTGATTAAAAAGAAGTAGGTATTTTTTATACATTAGTTTATTATTGATCGCGCCCTTAAACAGTTTTAAAAGTAAATTAAAAATTAATATTAACCTACACATGTTATTGGGGTCACTTTAATTTCCAAATTTTAAATAGATAGTTTGAATTAATTTTTATTTCCTTCCCAAAACTTCCCAAAATAGAATTTTTATAAAAGTCTTCAAAAAAGTTGGAAGAGTTTTCAGAGTTAGATACCAAATCAGGATTTCAACAATTTGTTTAGCGGTAGCCGCCATTCTTTTACAAGCTTTGCTGCTGATTTATTTCTTATGATAAAAGGTTAGGAGGGGTTTTAGAGTGGGTTGTAAGGTTGGGAATCCATTAAATTATTCAGCAGCAGTACCCATTATATTAAGTGCTACAATATAGGGATAGAAAAAATCACAATGGTTTTATATTTTCTGTAAAAAGGGATATCTCTACCTTTTCCAGAAATCATAAAACAATCAACTGAATCTAACTGTCCATACTCTATTAAAATGCAAAAAGTCCCGAAAAATAAAGAAAAAAATTCATAAGTTTTTCAAATTTAGGATTTTCTTAAATATAAAATAAACCCTCAACGTTTCCTATAAATTGTGGGGACTTGTTTATCACATTTTTTAAGTTCCGTTCCGTAAAATCCTGGTTTCCATATGAAAATCTAATGAAACAAATTTTGATAAAATACAGAATTTGGAATTAAAATATTCGAGATTTTCATCGAATATTTTTTAAACTCATCAATAATTAACTAAACTAATTGCAGTAGATAATTAATTAAAGAAAGTTTTAATTTCATTTAAAACTTTAATATACAGTTAATTAAGTAGGTTAAAAATAATTTTTTGAGGTTAAGAATATTTTAAATGTTCGGATAAACGTGTCATTCCAATTTAAATTGACTTAGTTAATTATTAAGTTAAATACTAATAAAGAAATTTAATTGAAACTAAATGTAACACCAAAGTGGTTAACTTTTAATCAAATATCAAAGTTAATTACTATATATTAAAATTGATTATTATGTTAGGAATGAATATACAGTTTATTAAAATAATTAATGGTAATTGTAATAGAAATGTTAGTTTTTATATTTGTTTTAAAAAAATGTTTAGAAAATTAATTATGTTGTATTAAGAAATAAATAGTTGACAAGTTAATTTCATTTCAAATCAAATAAATGCACTAGATTCATATCATAACTTAGAAACAGGCGACGTGTCATTTGGTTTTTGGCCATTATGCCCTTGGAAAATATGTCTTACCTGAGGAAGATTTATTTAAAATGCAATCTTTTCTAATCCTCTATATCAGTAGGCGTGTGAAAGGTATTTTAAACTATTCACTCCTCCATTTCATCTAAAATTTCAGAAGTATAATGGAAACATGACCGAAAAGTCTTGTATCATATTCCTAGTTTGGATTTTTATTAATTTTGAAAATATGCTCCAATTAGATCTTGTAACAGATACCAGAACCATCATTCGAAATCCTCACGAATCTTGTAAACATAAAATAAACTGGACAGAACACTCTTTTACTAAATAAATCATTATTATTTGAGTTCCCTCGCATGCAGATGGTCGGACATCACTAAATCGACTCACGAGGTGACGCTGATTAAGAATATTGTAGTATATGCATACTTCCATATCTAGCTTGACTCCTTTTAATAGTTACAAACAACGTACTAAAGTTAATTTTCTCATGGATTGGGTACAAAATCTCGAATGTCAAAATCTCGCGTTTAAAATCTTGCATATCTCTTATAATCTTGCATATAACTTCAACCCTAAAATAGGGGGGGGATGCCCCTTCTTCCCTAAGAATTATGTTTTTGCATACATATTTCAATATTAAAACATGGTCTGCCACTCCCAAGGCCCGCAAAACAAATTGTCAAAACCCTGATTTTGAAGCAAACTGTAAAATCCTTCCTAACTTTATTTCCTGCTTATATATTTCAACTACAAAACTTCCAAAATAGTGGGGGTTGCCGCCCCAAGCTCCCTTCAAACAAATTGTTAAAACCCTGAAGCCAACTCTAAAATTGCTTCTAATTATATTTTCTACATATATATATATAGCATTTCAATTACATTATAAAAAGTGCGAGATTTTGTAACAAGAGATTTATAAAAGCACGAGATTTTGATACACAAGATTATGATTCGCGAGATTTTGATACGCTCCCTATTCCCATATACCTATTCCAGGTGCAGCATATAATAAAAACCACAATATTCAATCCACTAAATATAAAAAAAAATGTAAAAACTTAAATCTGATTAGAATTACTAAAGAAATCAAAAAATAAAAAACAGCATTAAAATTAATTTTCTTCTCTTATTATATTTTAATTCCAATAAGTCTGAATTCCTAATAAAATATAATTATCCTAATTTTAAATATTATTTATTTCTATGAAAATTATCAATTAATCCTGAATTAAATCCAAATTGATAACTTCTAATTTATTATTTTTGTATCTAAAACTTTATTGTGTTAATGATAATTTTTATGTTTCTTTGAATTTCTTTAGAATTTTAAAAAATATAGTGATTTTAGATTAATAATATAATATTATAAAAACATATATATAATATATATATGTATATATATGATTGAAATCATTTTAAAGAGAATTTTAAATGTTATTCCCATTAAATATTAATTGAAATATATTAAATAATATTTAAAATATTTAAATAATGTATATTATAGAATAACATTTCTTAATATATTTAAAAAAAATCTATAATAAACAATAATTTTTAAATTTTAAATTTTCTATTTTTTGTATTAAATTTTAGTATTCAAATTTTAAATTCAAGAAAAATTTAAATAAATAATATAATTTGTATCTATTTTGTTAATAAATAAATTGTACAATTAAATTTGTAATAGAATATAAAATAAATACAAGTTTTTACACAAATAATATAGTATATTAGTATAAGAGCTTGTGACTGCCAGACCATCGTCATTTTATAAAACCTTAAAGTTTCTCATTGTATTTCTCTACTTCCAACATTGTTAGGAGCGATTTGGCTAATATGCGGTTTAAGCCATGGTGGCTTTCTAAGATTACAATTTAGCAAACTTCAATAAACTATAACTGTACTTATGTTTTAGTATAAAGATTGAGTTTTATACAATGTTACTTGGGTAATTGTATCCGAAGATGTTTCCCCAATAGCCATTTTCGATAGCTCTAACGCATTGTCAGACACCCTTAAAACTCAATAAATTGAATCTAAAAAAAAGCTGTACTTACGTTCTAGTATAAAAATCGAGTTTTATACAATGGGCGTTTTTATTTTTCTCATCAGATCAGTGCTCAGAGCAGATGTCAAGCGCTCAGAGCTAACTATGCCCAGATTAAAATTTTATTGAACTCTGACATGAGTTAAAAAAGAAATGCTCAGAACCCAAATTGTCAATTTTTATCTAAATTATTTTCTAACGTCATTATTGTTTGATTGCATCAAAATTTATTTTATAAAATTGAAATTTAAAAGTTTTAAAATTTTTTAATTTTAACCTTTTAAATCTACGTTCTCCATTTTTTTATATTAAAAAAAAATTTAAAAAGAAAATGTCTTGATATATTTTTTTCAATGGCGTTTTTATTATTTTATTCTTAATTTGACGTTTTTTGGTTTGACAACTCTGTGAAATCTCAATAATTTTTACGAGCTCACAGATGGTGCTCTGAGCACTCTGCGAGTTAAAAAACAAACACAAAATAGATAATCTGAAAAATCTGAGCACAAAATGAAACACATTTTTTTTAGCTTGACAGCTCTGACTTTTCTGTGATGAGAAAAAGAAAAACACCCAATGTTACTTGGGTAATTATTAGAAGATGTTTCCTTAGTAGTTAGAAACTTTTAGCTTTTATAAAACAACGAAGATCTGAGACAGACACGGGAGCTCTTGCTCAAAATATTTCAATTAATTTAAATTAAGATGAAGAACTAAAAATTAAAAAAAAACATTATATTAACAAAATAATAAAAATTTAAATTTGATTGAAAATTCAATAAATTTAATACAAAAAAAAAAATAAAAACTAAATTTAAAAAAATAGAATTTATTTTATAGAAAATTTTCACTTCCTTTAAAAAAAATTAATATAATTAATTTTCCTTATTTTGTTTGTTGTTTTTTCTTTTTATCTTGTGGTTTTTCCTAAAAATGAAAAATTTAATAAATTAATTTTCCAAAAAAACAAAACAAAATTAACAAAAAAATATACAATAAATATAATACATAATATTATAGTATGAAAATATTTAATAAAATATAATGTGACAGACTTTCTAATATGGAACCTTAATCAAAAAAAAAAAAAAAACAAAAAAAACAAATAAAAAAGAAATTTAATTAAATTAATTGCTTTTTCAATAAAATGCCAAACAATTTTACATACAAAATTACAAAAACAACACTTTTTTACGTAAAATAATTTTTCTTTTATTAAAAAGGTTTTAATATTATGTATTATACTTAGTTATAGATATTATTTATAATGAAATTTATTTATGTAAATACAGTGTTTCTCAAAAATATTGCAAAAGAAAGTAAAATATTTTAATTTTAATGAAATTGTAACTATATTAATATTTCATAAGTGTCGTATTATAATAATTTAAAATAACTAATTTAATTTAATAATATAACTCACAGATAGAGATAAGTACCTTATAAATGAAATATTTAATTAATTATAATATACAGGGTGTCCCCGATTCACGAACCGTATAACTGAAATATTTACTTAATTTTAATATAAAATATGTCTCCGACGCAAGTGCAAATACAATAAAAGTAATTCTGTAATTTTTTTAAAGAAAAGACAGCATCTTCCACCCTGTACAATATTAAAGATTCATTTAAATGTCAGTAGATACGCAGTTATGAGCAGTTATGAGCAATTATGAGCAGTTATGAGCTTATATAATAATATCAAATTTTTCAATATCTCTTATTGTTGAAGAGTTCCAAGGACTTAAATCAGAAAAATATTGACATTTTCACTGTTTTTTTTAAATAACTGTAATTTTTGCATAAAAACCGTTATTAATGTACCAATTTTATTTCATTTTAAAAATAACCTATATCTCAGCTTTAATCGATAATATGAAATGAAAAGTTGGCAAGGTGTCCCACCCAGCTGTTTTATATTTCAATTATTTTTTTGTACAATAATCTATAAATATAAAAGCGAAAGTTTGTTTATTTGTTTGTTTGTTTGTTTGTTTGTTTGTTTGTTTGTATGTAACGAGTTGGCTCCTAAACTGCCCAGCCGATTTTCATGAAAATTTGTATATAGAGGTTTTTGGGTACGGAAAGAAATCGTGGCCCAAAAATTTTGCTCTGACGGACCGTCAAGTTGGGGCTGTGGTGCAAGTATTTAAACTTCTTAGTTCTAAAATGAAAACGGTTTGACCGATTGACTTCAAATTTTGTATACGTCATGCTCATTGAGAATTGAGTTGACACTATTAACAGTTTTGGAATTTGTTAACCCATGTCGGGCCGACGGGTGGTCAAAAAAAATTTTGGGTCCAAATTTAGTCCGATTTTCCGAAATTCTAATTTGGCTTAAGAGAAAGCCCTAAAAAAAATTTTCTTGAGTTCCATTAACCCATTGCGGCCCGACAGCTTTTTATAGGTTTTTTCAATACTTTACTCTAAATTTGAAACGGTTTGACCAATTGACTTAAAGTTTTATATACGTGATGCTCCTTGAGAATTGAGTTGACACAATTAACAGTTTCGGAATTTGTTAACCCATGTCGGGCCGACGGGTGGTCAAAAAAAATTTTGGGTCCAAATTTTGTCCGATTTTATGAAATTCTGCTTTAACTTAAAAGAAAGCCCCAAAAAAAATTTTGTTGAGTTCCATTAACCCATTGCGGCCCAACAGCTTTTTATAGGTTTTTTCAATACTTAACTCTAAATTAGAAACGGTTTAATCGATTTTCTTCAAATTTTGTATACGTGCTCCCCTGTGAGAACTGAGTTGACACTATTAACAGTTTTGGAATTCGTTAACCCATGTCGAGACGACGGGTGGTCAAAAAAATTTTGGGTCCAAATTTTGTCCGATTTTACGAAATTCTGCTTTGGCTTAAAAGAAAGCCCTAAAAAAATTTTTTTGGAAGTAAATTACGTCAAATTTTGGAAAGTAGTTTGTACTGCTTTGAATTACAGAAAGTTTCAAAAATTACTAGAATAATCCTAGAAAATCGTTTTGAAAAAAAATTGCTTTCATACATTTTAAAATTTACATGTGATAACCGTGTGTAATTTTTGTGTTAACTTTTTGCAGTAACATCAAATTCAATTAAACCTCCATTGAGAGGCGCAGCAACGCGCACCGGGTATTAGCTAGTATTAATATAAATTTTTAAAAGTTTCATCATTCAAAATAAATTCAATTTTAGTAATTTGAGCATCACTGTACTTGGAGACTTATTAATTATTTTTCAATTTATAATACTCTATATATTGTCTATTATTATGTATATATATAAATATATATATATATATAGATATATATATATATCATATTGTATAAAAACGCCAAAATAATATTGATAGTCAATTAATATTAACTTCTATTGTATTAAAATATCTTTTGTCTATAAAATATCTATTAATAATACATTAAACTTATTGAATTTTGTTTTATATTTATACTGTATATTATTCAGGCAACACCTTCAACAGCAATATGAAACTATCAGCAACAACAAAAAAAAAAATTGGAATAAAAGTAGGCAAATAATATTTTTTTAGAAAGAATAGAAATTTAAGATTAAATTCTTAAAAATAAAAAAAAATGGATGTAAATAATTTTTTTTATATATACAGGGTGTCCGGGACTCACGTACGCGCACTACACTCAGTGATTGGGGGCATTAAAACAAACAAAAAACAGCTTCCTGTAGAGCGATAAAAAAAATCCATTTTTGTCCCATTTTAAATCATTTTGAACATTCATCACTTTGTAAATGTATATGGGAATTATTAGTACACAAAAATTAAAGCTGACAACTTGCTCTACAAAATGGATTTTTTTTATCGCTCTACAGGAAGCTGTTAAAAAGTTATTGATTTTTTTATGGAAAGTCTCCTTAAATCTTTAATCCCTCATATCTCGAAAAGGGTCCACAATAGACCCCCCTCCAGTACAATTTTTTGTTTGTTTTAATGCCCCCAATCACTGAGTGTAGTGCGCGTACTTGAGTCCCGGACACCCTGTATATATATATAAATAATTTTTAATAAAGTAGGTATATACATATACAACTATTTATATTTATATTATATTGTGTTTATTTTATCATAGAAATTAGAAAAGCTTGAATTAAAAAGAAGAAAATAAAATTGCAAAGTTATAATCTTCTTTTTATAACAGATTCTTTTTTTTATAACAGACAATATGCTCCAACCTTAACAATTATTACTTTATTTTTAATTTTTTTTTTTTTTTAATATTTTCTTCCTTTTTGCAAAAATCCAGGTCATACAAAGCAATAAAATATTGTTGTTGTATACAATATGAAAATGGAAATAAATAAAAGCAAAAAAAAAACACAAAAACAAAACAACTTAGCGAGAAGGACACAATAAAATACTCATAACTATTATATACCTATATATATATATATATATATATATATATATATATATATAAATATTATGTCTAACTATAATAATAGTTCTTATAAAATTGTAATAATATTTCTTAATACAATGTATACAGAATTTTGTAGAGGCAGAGATAGTAAAAACTTTTTTTTTTTTAATTTTAATGTTTTTATAAATATATATGTATATATATGTATATATATAAGTATATAAATGTACATATTATGTAATACAAAAAAAAAATAATATATTGATCAATAAAAAATCGCTTGAAAGAGTTATTTCATGTTTCACATTATTTTATAATACAAATATATATATACATATATATATACATATATGTATCTAATAAGTATACAAAATAAAAAAAAATAACAAAAATCTATACTGCAAGTACATACTCGTACTTATATAAAAACATAATTTTTAATCTTTTGAACATTACAGTGACATCCACCACCCGCAGCAAACATAAGCAAGCGACATAATAACATGAAATGTATTCATACAACATAAACCGAACATAATATAAGAAGAAATTACAGTAAAATATAAAGTAGAACACAACATACAACATACAACACAACATAATATACAACTCAACATAAAGTAATATACAATTTTTCATTTTCAGTTGCTTTTTTCATTTTCTTTTTTATTCACCTCCTTCTTATTTTTCAATATTGACAATAAAATGTATTTACAATAATAACAGTAAAAATATTTGATACATATGTAGGTACACACACACATCATAAGTTCCATACATAATATAATGAATTATATTTTACAAAATATTATTTAACACCCTCTTCGAATTTTATTGAAAAGCTCTCATTTATAAAATTAAACCATTCCCACCTTTCAATCAAAATAAAATTTTTTTCAACTCAAACACCCAAAAGTTTTTCACCACCTTTTCGCCCAAATAGCAAACAAACAATTTCAACTTGCTTGATCCCATTAATATGATACATACACAGTACAGAACTCTGTGTATGATATAACAAAATCCCCATATCATTTCCTCATTTATTAATAAATCTAAAAAAAATACATACTTACACCCAAAAAAACAAAAAAAAAAAAAAACACAAACTTTTACAAAATCTGTTGAAAGCAAAAGAAAAATTTGTGAAACGCGCGACAATAACTTTTGGAATTGAAATTGATGAAAACAAAAGAATAATATTAAAAGAAGAAGATAGCAACAAATTTCAAAATCCCTGGGTTTGGTTTTTTTTTTTTTTTTTTTTTTTTTGTTTTTGTTTTTGTTATTCTTTTTACCAAATGTCACATAACAATTGTACAAATTGAAAATATTGTGATTTCATCCGAAACCAAAAGGTTTTGATATGGGGTTTTCAATATATGTACATTACATATACATATGCATATATAAATAAAAACAATAGTAACAATATGTATAGTTATTTAAAGGGAAATTATGTATGAGGAAAAGAGATAGAAATACATATATCTAATAATAATAATAAAAAAAAAAAAAATAATAAAAAAATAAAAAATTACTGAAGTCAACACTTTTCAATAAATTTTTTTGAAAAAAGATAATATTTTATATTTTATGTTACATACGAAACATATTATGTATATAGATACACCATATTGATAAAGTTTTTCATAAACATCATATGTCCTTCTAATATTCTATATGCCCTTAAATACATCCTATGTATGCCATTTAACTTCATAATATTGTACAATATAAGTATACCTTTTTTAATATCATTGCATATATCCATTATTATTTTGTTCTATTGTGAATGAACCTGAAGGATTTAATATTAAATTTTGAAATTTAAGAATATTATATACATATATACATATATTTTGAATTTATATATATATATATATATATATAGGTAGTGAAAGAAATGTTTCTCTGAAGAAGATATTCCTGACCTGTACTGATTTTGTTCCTTTATGATTCAAAATGGATGGAAATTCAAAATAAATAATTTTTTAGAATTTGTTTTTGTTATTCCAAAATCCAAAATATAAATGCGGACAAATACGTTTTCAGAACAAACAGCTGTTATTTGTCTCATTTTTATTTAATAAATCTACTACTACTATTACCACTACTACTACTACCTGTGACTACTACTAATTTATTGTACTGTAATTTTGTGTTTTTACTTTAAAAATATTTTATCAATAACTTTTGAATTTTTTTTTTTTTTGGAAATAAAAATTCAATAACGGAAAGATTTTAATGTATTGAATAAAAATATGTATTAAAGTGGTTGTCATAAATGAAGATGAATAATCATGAATGATCAGATCACTTATTTTTTGACATAGATGATAAAGGACTTGACAGTTAAAAAAAATTTTTTACAGCTGAGTTTTACAATTTGACTGATTTTTAGAAAAATTGCCTGATTAAATGTTTGAAATGTTTGGCATTGAAATTCTATTCAATTTCAATGACTTCTGTGTGGGTCCGGAGTTATGGCTACAGTTTGTATTAATTAAATTTATTTTCACTGTTAAATTTTTTAAATAGAATTTTTTAAGTTATCATTGTAACCCTTTATCCTCTTTTAAAATTTACTCTCATATCATAGACCCCCTTAAAATATAATTAAATTTTAAGAGGATCTTTGAAAGAAATTCATCAATATTTTTTTGTTTTTTGAGGATGAATATCTTCTTGAGGATGAATGTCTTTTCTGTACAAAAACAGGGAGATCTCAAACTAGGTATGTGCACAACAAAAATGTTGAAAACTAGTTTTTTCAGTGATTAGTCGACCTGATGATATGTGGCATATAAACGAAGAAATCTTATAAAGGACTGAAAAAAACAGACAAATCCCAATAAGAGATGTTACACCTCAACTACGTATTTCTTGTGTTTCAAAAATAAATTAAGGTCGGTAAGCAAAATTCTTAGAAAATGAATTCATAAACTAATACTTATATCGTATATGCAATAAAGAACATATTAGGGGGTACCAGACTCCTTAGTTATATGGGTTGAAAGTGATTATATAAAGCGCCTTTTTTCTAAGGTAAAATTTCAATTTACAATACTTCTAACATCATCTTTATTTTTCCCATTGTATTTTTTAAATTTTTTTTTGTAAAAAAGGAAATACCTAACATAGTTATAAGATATTATATTCATATGTTACTAGGGATATAAAGGAGATTACCTCAACAAAATGTTTTATAAGATAATAATTTAAAATAAAATACGTAATGTTCATTTATAATAAAAATTCATAATAAAAGTATTGCACTAATCTAATTCTATTTTTAGTAAATTGATTTAAGTTTAAACGAGGAAGAGTGTAGTAGAGTAGACTGTGTCAACTCTGGGATACCCGCATGACCGTAACATATACATTATATCATCTGATTAATTACTTTTGGCAAAATTTTACACATTCAGCTGTATAATATTATATTTTAATTACGGGGGCATGTTTTATTACAGTGTATTAAAAAAATTAGAAACTTATTAATTTTTTTAATGAATTAGGTATCCGAATTCTTATACCATTCTTTTCATTTTGCTTTTCATATGGCTTTATTTGGTAAAATTTTAGAAAATGATATAGCTTTATTTCGCATTTGAATGTTGTACAGGTTGTTGGAACAGTATAAGCGTAATTTTATATCCAACTCTAAAATCCCTCCTAATTGAGAATCCCACATATACACATATATAAATATTCTGGAAAAAGCGTATAATTCTGACTTTATAACCAACTCTAAGGTCCTTTCTAATTATACTTTACATACATATAAATACCTCAAAAATCCTCTAAACAAAACCCAACTCAATATTGTATCAAACTATAAAGTACATTCTTAAATTTTAAAATAAATATTTCAAATGGAAAACAAAAAGGCAAAATAAATTTATGACAAATAAAGTATGAAAATGTATTTTTTAATAAAATTCTTGCGTCATTTTTGCATTTATGTTCTCTGGTGGGGCTATTTGTCAACATATGCCATACTTATTATATACCGTTGGAAAGAGTTTTAAAAGACCTTTCTAATGGTATAATAATAATACAGGGTGATTTTGAAAATTTCACAGTTATAGTAGTTTTTTTGAAAGTTTGATTTTTTTTTTTTTTTTTTTTTAAATTTTCACTTTAAATTGCAATATCTTAAAAACGGTAGCACCGATTCAGATGAAACCGGATTTATATGAAAGGCAATATCATTATCTACAATATTTTATAATGTTGGTTCTAGTTTATGGTCTTACAGGAAAAATATAGCATTTTAATTAAAATGCTACAAAATCTTAGGAAATTTTTGTAATGCATTTTTCGACCACTAGATGGCG